>WSXT02031693.1:0-13704 GCA_011762715.2 Neuroterus valhalla | reverse complement strand
GGGGGCTCTCTCATGGCTACGCGCCTGAATCAAGTGCAACACGCATGCAAACAATGCCACGTGAAGCTTAGTGGCAGCCATGTTTGTTAGTGCGCTAGATGGCCGTCAGCTCTCCGAATGCAAGTTTAAATTAGGAATAGAAATGCCAGTTTTTAAATCTTAGGCTTGCAAATATAGTATATTTCGCAATTTTGAAATTCGTTTCTTTGTGACTGAATGGATTTAAAGTTCACGAACAAATGTGAGAAGAGCCCACATTTTAAATTTTAGAATTGCAAAAATTGGCGATTTGGCATTATTTAAATTTATTTAGCGGCGCGTAGATGAATTATGAATTTACCGATAAGCAGAGATACTAGTTTATGAATTTCAGGATTGCGAATATGGTAAATTCTGTAGTTTCGGAATTTGTTCCTTAGCGACTAAATAGATTTAGAGTTCAGAAACGGATGGGGGGGGGGGGGGGGGTTCGTACAAAAATTGTACAGCTGCGTATATGATAAATGTCAATTTCAAAATTTATGATTCGGTGATAATATAATTTAAGAAATTCACAAACAAATTTGCAGATGGACCAGTTTATAAATTTCAGGATTGCAAATATGGTACATCTTGCAAATTAGAAATTTATTCCTCCGCGACTAATGGATTTGGGTTTCTCAAAAAATGTGCAGGGGGCAGTTTGAAAATTGTAGAATTGCGAATGTGTGACAAATTTTGAAATCTATAATTCAGAATCAAGATATGATTTAGGAAGCTGATAAACCAATTTGCAGAGAAGCTAGTTCCAAAACTTTCGAATTGCAATCGTGGTAATCTTGGAAATTGGAATATTCATGTTCCGGAATTCAGATGAAGTACTTGTTAAAATGTTTAGAAAATCGAATTCTAATCCAGAGGTTTCCAACGAGTGTGCGACGGTGTAAATAACTGTCACTCGTCAATCCCCTCTCTCACCACCTTGGATGCGTTCATGCGGTGATCGTGATGTGGAAAGGGTCCTCGGCGGCCGGGCTGTGTGAAAAGTGCGCGCAAGTAGGCGTGTTCAGACGTAGTCAGACGAAGCCCGTGGTGGAACGAGGAGAGAACTCTCGATGAAGCGCTCGGAGAAAGGGAAGAAAGGAGAAGCGCGCCAACCTTGCGTTGGACATCCCTGTTCTAATAATTCAGAATAGAAAATTCGATAAATTTATAAATTTATAAAATTACAATTCAGCGACTAAATGAACTTTATGCATTCGTTCTTCTGAAATTGTAGATTTGAGTAAATTCGACAACTTTCGGAATAAATTGGCAGAGATTTTATTTCGAAACTTCGTCATTCAGAACTTGATAGATTTATAAATATCCGGATTTTTATATTTATATACAATTCTAAATTTGCTTTTTTAGAGTTGGTGCATTTGGAGACTCTCTTTTATTCAAAATACCGCAAAAGCAAATATATACGGAAGTCAGTGCCGTACCTATAAGCAAGAAGATTCAAAGTCGACATTTCCCAATGCCCTCAAAGGATCAAATTTTACTAAAAAATAGAATGATTGAGTTTTTATTAAAATGGATGTTTATCACAGGAAAATGGATTTTTAACAAACTAGTTCAACTTTTAAAAAAGTGGTTGAATTTTCAACAAAGCAAGATTAATGTTCAACCAAGCAGTTGCATTCGAAACGAAAATAATGAATCTCCTACCAAAAAGAATGAGGTTCTACCTTAAAAATCAAATGTTTAAAAAAATACATTAATTTTCAAGAGAACTCTTCAATTTTAAAACATTTCAATTTTCAAATTATTAGTTCTACTTTTCAATTAAGTGTTATAGTTAGTTATAGTTATAGTCAGTAGATAGTTCAATCGAAAACTTTCCAATTTTACATGAGAAAAAGTTGAGTTCCACCGCAAAAGACGAAATTTAAAAAAAATCGTTGAATCTACAACCAAAATAGATTAATTAGCCACCAAACAATTGCATTTTCATCTAAAAGAAATGAACTATGGCCAGGAAGATCTACTTTCAACAGAAAGAATGGATTTCCGACAAAATAAATGATCTTTCAACATTATTATTCCCCGATAATAATTTTTAACCAAGAATGGGATAGTTAGATCATCAGTTTCGGAAGTAAATTCTCCATAAAAAGAAAAAAAAATTCAACTGAAAAGATGAATTCTCAACGAAGCATGTAACAGTTGATATTTTGACGCAGAAAGATTAAAAAATAAAACAGTCAAATTCAACCAGAAAAGATAGATTTTTAACAAAAAATTTGTATTTTCCACCCAGAAGGATGAAATTGAACCGAATAGATTATCTTTCCACCAAAGACGATGAATTTTAAATGAAAAAAGGAAAAATGTTCAACTGAAAATATCAATATTTCGAACCAATAAAGGACTTTACATTTAAGAAAATGTATTTTTAAACAAAAGAAGCAAAGTTGAACAAAATGGTTGAAGTTTTAAGTAACATGATGAATCCTTAACGAAAAAAATTATTTTAAATAAAAAAGTTTAACATCAAGCCAAACAGTAAAATTATCAAACCGAGAGATGATTTTTAAATCAAGAAGATCAATTTTATTTCAAAAGACTATTATTCTACGAAATACATGAAGCTCCTACCATATGATTGGATGCTGAATTAAAAAGATCAGTTTTTAATCAGATAGTTGAATTTTGAACTCAAAACATGAATTTTTATTCAAGAATGAAATGGTTATATTTTAGATTGAAAACATCAATTCTTCACCATAAAATTGAATTAATTTCTAACAAAATTGTTAAATAATCAACCACAGAGATAAGCCTTGAACCAAGGAAAGAATGATTTTCAACAAAAAAGTTCAACTTTCAACCAAATAGTTGATCTCCAACCAAATAATTCAATTTTTGACCGAGCAGGAGAATTTCGAACCAAAAAAGATAAAGTCCGAAAAAAATATTTTAAAAAGGAACCATCGAAAACTCAGTTCTAATAAAAAAACTTTGGATTTTTGTATTAAACTATAACGTTGCAGAGCCATCTTTTAAAAAATTATCAAAATTTGTTACCTTCGCTAACACCGTCTTGACTCATCCTCTTCCCTAGATTCTTTAAGTAGTTAATGAACAAACTCTCAGTTAAAAATTCAACTATTTGCTTGCAAATCTATGTATTTCGTCAACAATTCATCTTCAAAGCTGAAAATTCAACTTTTCCGTTGGAATTTGGAATCTTTTTTTCCAAGTTTGTTTTGTTTATTCGCAGATTTATTATTTCAGTTGGAAATTCATCCTCTTTGGCTGAAAATATTTCTTTTGTAAGAAATTAAATCATTCTGAAAAAATGGACTATTCAGTGATTATCTATTCGAGTTAATAAACCAATTGTTTCGTAGATAATTTATCTTTTTGACTGCAACTTCAACAATTTAGTGGAAATTTCTTTTTTGGATTGGTTGAAAATTATTTCTTGTCTGGAATTCCTTACATTTTTTGCTTTTATCATCAATAATTTAAAAATTCAACTTTTCGGTAGGAATTTCGTATATTTGGTTGAGCATTCAACTAATTTTTCGGAAATTCGTGTAATTTGTTTACGATGTAACGCTTTTGTTGAAAATTAGTTTTTTCTTTGGTTGAAAATAAATTTTCTGATCGTCTTTTTGGTTAAAAACTTCAACAAATTGGTTGAAATTGTTTTTGTTTCCTGACTGACAAATTTTTTGTGGTTGGAAATTCATTTTGTTCCTCCAATCCGAAGAATTTTTCCGCTCCTTTTATATTAAAAAAACTCATCATTTTACTGATTAGAAAATTGTATTTTCAAATAATTTTTTTAATTACTGAGGATACGTTTTTCTTCAGAAAGATACTTTTCCTAGTTCCATGGAGATGCCTGCGAAAATGGAAATTTCATTTTGAAGGGAGCACTACTTCATTATGTTTTAAATTCTCTATAACATAGAAAGTAATATAGTTCTGTAAAAGCTGGGGAAGATGAGTGGAAATCGAAGACGATGAGTGAATTTAAAAGGACAGGAACAATACTTTTGAAATATAGCGAAGAATCACGAGAGGTAGAAATAAAAATCAGCAGCACGTTAAATCAATATTGGAACTTCAGGGCTATTTGGAAGCTTATCAATTCAATTTTCAAAATATCGAATTTAATTTTTTATATAAGCTCTGAGAATATTAAATTATTATTCGAGAAGAGAATTCCTTTTATTTGTTCCAAGAATACTCGTGTAACCGGTTAACTTGAAACTACTAAATTCCTCTTCCTGTTTGGACATTCGTATTCTTCATTAAAAATTTGAATCCAATGCCGCTGTAGAGAATTCGTCTTTCCAGGTTAGAAATTCAATCATTTATTTGATTTTTTTCCATTCATGACTACTCAAAATGAAATTTTCTCGTTTGTAAATTCATCTATATTATCTTAAAATACAACTTTTCGTTGGAAATTATTTCTCTCTGTTGAGTATCAAGCTATTTTGTAACAATTCAACTAATAGGTTGAGAGCTGAACAACTTTGTAGAAATTTCTCGTTTCAGGCTAGAGATCTATTTCTTTGGTTAAGAATTCAAGTTTTCGGTTGAAAATATGTCTTTTTTCATTGGAAATTTAACTTCAAATGTTTTGTAGAGAGCTCGTGATGATGGATTGAAAATAGAACAGTTTGGTTGACTTTTCTCCTTACTTGACTGCGGGATCGTTCTTAGTTAAGAATTGAAGGCCCGGATGCAATAACCGCCTTAGCGCTCCAACACTCGGAGAAGTATTGTCCGCGGAGGAAAGTTGGAAGTCAAATTTGAAGGAAACATAATTTTTCGTCGAAAAAAAATTCAATATTTTTTTTGCGTTAAACTCGCCTGATCTTTGCCGGAAATTGATATTTTCTTTTGAAAATTTAACGCAACATACTTTAGCATATTCTACAACTGTTGAAGAATTTCAAAAATTCCAAAAACATTTCAGGGCCACGAAGGGAATTTTTGAAAATATTTTTTCGGAAATCTAGGATACATATATACAAACGGAAGAGTTGTGCGAGGAAGTTCTGAATTTTACACCTGTATTAATTTAGAATGTAACTGTTTTTCGGAAAATTTATCCCTCCTGTTGATGGTCCAAGTTTTGTTGAAGATTCAACTTCGGGGTTGAAAGTGGTGCTTTGTTGAAAATTCTCGTTTTTGGTTTACGATGTATCTCTTCGGTCGAAAATTCAATTCAAAGGCTGAAAATTCCTATTTCTTAGTGAAGATTCGAATTCAACCATTTTGTAGAAAGTTCGTCATTTTTTGTGGAAAATCTAATAACTTGGTTGACTTTTTTTTCCCACATGACTAAAGAATCAGTTTTGGTCGAAAATTAAACTTTCTTGTTGGGAATTCTATTCTATTGTTGAAAATTCAACTTTGTCGTTTGTAAATTGATCTATATTAATTCAGAATGCGCCTGCTTGTTTGAAAATTTATCTCTCCTGTTGATGGTCCAACTTTTTTGTTGAAGATTCAACTTCTGAGTCAAAAGTTGAACAACTTCGTTAAAAATTCCTCGTTTTTGGTTAAAGATGTATCTTGTTGATGTATGTTGAGGATTCTACTCTTTTTCTGATTTTTAAAAATTTGTCTCTCAGATTGGAAATTAAAATTCAACTGTTTTTTGGAGAATTTATAACTTTGTGTTAAGAATTGAACAGTTTGATTGACTTTGTGCGTTTGTGTATCCATCTGTATTGATTATGAATGCAAGTTTTTGTTTGAAAATTTATCTCACTCCTTTGTGGTCCAACAATTTTGTTAAAAATTCAACTTCTAGGTTAATAGTTGAACAACTTTCTTAAAATTACTCGTTTTAGGAAGAAGATGCATCTCTTTGTTTAAAGATTTAATTTGTTGGCTGAGAATTCCTGTTTTTTATTGGAAATTAAAATTTATCCATTTTGTAGAAAATTTGTCATTTTTTTTTTCGAAAATAAAACAACTCCGTTTACTTTTCTTCTTACTTGACCAAAAAATCAGCCTTGGCTTAAGATTTGCCTGTCTTGTTTAGAATTTTTATCTCTTGTTGAAAATTCAACTGTTCGTTTGAAAATTAATCTTCTTTACTAAGGATTCATCTATTTTCTTGAAAATTCAACTAAGAGTTTGAGATTTAAACAACTTTGTGGAAATTTCTCGTTTCAGGTTGAAGATGTATATCTTTGATTGGAAATTCAAATTTTTTGTTTGCAATTTGTGTTTTTCTTTGAAAATCCAAATTCAACTGTTTTCAAGAGAATTCATAATTTTGAGTTAAGGATTCAACTGTTTGGTTGGTTTTTTTTTTACTTGACTACGAAATCATTCCTAATTAAAAATGTTACTCTCTTGTTGGAAATTGAATTTTTTTGTTTATGAATTCATCCGTATTAATTTAGAATGCAACTTTTTGTCTGGAAATTTATCTTTCCTGGTGATGGTCCAACTATTTTGTTGAAGATTCAACTCCTGGGTTGGAAGTTGAAAAACTTTGTTGAAAATTCTTGTTTTTGGCATGTATCTTTTTGGTTGAAAACTCAACTTTTTGGCTAAAAATTCCTTTTTCTTATTAAAAATTCGAATTTAACTACCGTGAAGAAAATTGCTTATTTTTCGTTGAGAATTTAACAACTGTTGTGATATTTTTTTGTTTGAAAATATCACAATGAAATTGGAATGAAATCCGAATGGAATCTGGATGAAATATGAACTAAGTCAAAGTTGAATCCGAATGAAATACGAATTGAGTTAGAGTTATAACTGGATAAGATACAAATACAATACAAATGCAATGGAAATATAATTAGGAAAAAATATAACTCAAATTCAAATAAGATGGATAATTCCATTTGAATTATAATTATATTGAAAGAATGTCTTAATAAAATTCGAATGAATTCGAGATAGAATCCGGGAAAACTCCAACTAAAATATGATAGAAAATCAACTGAAATCTGAATGAAATCTGTATGAAATATTTATTTAAAATCCTGTTCAATTCTTCGAAAATAAGCTAGAATAACCGTTGTGATGTTTTTCGTTTGAAAATATCTCAATAAAATTTGAATGAAATCCGAATAAAATCTGAATAAAATCAGAACTAAGTCAAAGTTGAATACAAATGAAATACGAATTAAGTGAGAGTTATGACTGAATACGATACAAATACAGGACAGATTCAATAGAAATGTAATTGAGAGAAAAAATAACCTAAATCCAAATAAGATGGGAAATTCAATTTGAATTTGAATTATATTTAAAGAAAGTCTTAATACATTTCAAAAGGATTCGAGATAGAATTCGAATAAAATTCAACTCTAATACGATACCAAATCAACTGAATCTGAATGAAATCTGTATAAAACCTTTATTGAAAATACGGTTCAATTTTCTAAAAATAAGCTGGAATAACCGTCGTGTTTTTTTCTGGAAAATATCCTAATGAAATTTGAATGAAATCCGAATGAAATCTTAACTCGAGTCTTCAATAAAGAAAGAATAATTTAAAAACAAGTTTGATTTTTTAAAATGAAATTGTTGATTTTTCAACCAGATAATTACGTACGTACGTGTACATCCTTAAATAATTGTGTTATTTGATGAAAAGGCCATGAAAATGTAGATTGTTAGTTGAGTAAAGAATTCCTCTAATTGTTCCACGAACACTTGTGTATCTGTTCAACTTGGAAGTGCCTTTTGGAAAGTTTTCAGAGAATGGAGAAAGTTGTTCCTACGACTCAGGTGGCACTCACTGAAGGGGTGAATTCGTCGACCCTGAGGCACGTCACGAGATGGCGAACCGGGAAACTGAGTTGGCGATAAATTTCACAGCCCCTTTATTTAAAACACGCGAGAAAACAAATTAAACTTGAATAGGATAGGTTTTAAGAGAAACATCTCAAAGCTAAAGGCTCGAAAGACAATACTCCATTTTCACGACAAACGATAATTCGATAATTTTTTATAAGATACTCTGAAAACAATAATTGAATGTCAGGGTTTTTAAGAAATGAATTGATTGGACAATCATCAGGTTTGACCAGTCCCCACAGTGAAGTCTTTGACCAATCACAGGCATCTTTGAGAGCATATACATACATATGATAAAAACATAACCTAAAACCTCAGTTTTAGGCCTGTCCTGAAGATGCGATCTGCAACGTTCGCGAAACAACGACATAACTTGTAGTTTTGAAGTTTTGTACACGATCGAAACCCGAAACACCTTATTTTAGCATAATGGATCATCGTGAAAGCATCAAATCTATAATCATAAAATTTGGCAGAATTGCTACGGTTCAAGAAATTCCAGAAATTCAGGAAATTAATATAGTCCAGGATAAGTTAGGTTATATCAGGAGAAACCTTGGAGAGTTAGAGATTTTTTGAAAAACTGTAGTTTAAGATTATGAAATCATGTATGACTGTTGGAACAAAAAATGTTCAAGAGAATTGAAAACAAAAATTCTTTGTAATTAACGTTACACAGACTCACGAAAAATGGGATTCCTGACGGATTCCGCGACACAAAATCTATAGAAATTGACTACTTTGATCGGCAAAAATATTATGATTTTTTTTGCGAAATTTCGCTCTATCGTGATCTGTACAGGCTCCCCACTCCAAAGTATTGGGCCCAGCGGAACAGAAAGGCTTATTCTTATTTATTTTCTGCCACTGAATCCAAATCTGTGGCAAAAATGATGAAGGAAACACGCTTTTCTTTCTACATACTTTGCAGTGCGAATAAAGCCAAAGAAAACGAAGTTTTCAGAGGTTAGAAAGAAAAAGGTCACTAACTCGGAATTCCGACCACGGATTTTGATTCAGCGACCCCAAAACCCATACGATGTGACTACTCTGGTCCGTCAGACATACCACTTTATTCTCGTGGGGCTTTGAATAATCTCCTAGATAAGAAAACAGTCTTTCCCCTTTTCTACCAAGTCTCCAGTGATATTTTGTAAGAGACATAAACAGGAATGCTCGACATAAGAAAACAAGAAGTTTTGAAAGATTTCTAATATTTCTCAAGCGATTTATTTGCTGACTCCATACAGTTGCATCACGAAGGAACATTAGGAGCCATATCGCCTATAGGAATCATGAAGTGGATCGATCGTATTTTTCCGGAATAAATCGTGCAGTCGGAGAGCAGAATAAGCGGTGCAATTTTTTTTTATTTTCGCGCCTCTTCAGGAGAAAATATAAAGTAATTTTGTTTTGCCGGTCGCACATGACAACTACGTAACCTAAAGTTTTGTTGTGGTGAGGTTACTTCGCTGTGATACTTCGAATGCGATACTTCTAAAAATAGTTTTAAAATAAATTGCTTCTGCTGTGGTTCGAGAAGCGATAGGATTTATAAACGTCATTTTTTTCGCGCGCCGAGAACAGTAAGTACCTTGCATACATAAACCATATTTTTGTTAAAAGTCAACATTCTTAATTTTTTATGAATTTTTTATTTCACTATATTGTTAAATGAAAAAATGTACTTTGTATCAATGTTTCTTTGCTTTGACGATTTCTAAACCGGATTTTGGTATCCAGCGTCGGTTCTGAAGGAGATTTTTTTTTTTTAATATTAATTTCATTTCAATATGTCACGAGGTTTCTAAACTTCATCTGTCTATCTGTCAAATATAACAGTGCAGTACACCTTATGGCCTACAGAGGCGCAGAAATCAAAATTTGCTTTGTTTTAATTCCATTTCGCGACTGCACGACCTATTCCAGGAAAGTCCGACAGTATCGAATACATTAGATAGGTCTCCTTATGTTCCTCCGTGAGTTGCATACAGTTCATACAGGGCCTAAGAAGTTTGAAATTTTATACTCCACAAATTCAATTTGAAACGCTTCAAATTTCTAATATTTTGATATTGTAGGTAATAATAGAATACTTAACTAGCAATCACTCTGTAGTTAAGGAAGGAAATGAATGTCAACGAAATCTTTGAATCTTCAACCCAAAAGTAGAATTTGAATCTCCATTAGAAAGAGACAAATTTTTATTTGAAATGCATGAGTTTTTCAGGAAAAATGTTGATTCCTTAACGAAATGATTAAATTTTCAACTGAGAAAGATTTTCAAGACGAGGAAGCAAAGAAGATGTCAATCGAAGTGTTTGACTTCCAATTTGAGAGATGAATATTTAAACAAAATAATCCATTTTTACTGAAGAAGTTCGACTTCTAACCAAGTTCTTGAATTCTAGAAAAAAAAAAATTTAACAGCATATTCGAATTTTTACAAATGCAGTTGAGTTTTTAACTCAGAAGACAAAGTTCTTGAATTCGGATTCTAATATTTAAATTTGAATCGATAAAAACTTTCTTTTAAAACCAAAAGTACAAGTTCCAGAAAAATAGTTAAATTTTGAATTAGAGAAATAGATTTTCAACTAAAAAAATTAGTTCTCAGCAAATTTTTTTCAACTTGTAAGATGAATCGGCAAACTAAAAAGATTAATTTTTTAATAAAAGTGTAGAATATCTAACCAAAGATGATGTTATTGTCAAGAAGGAAAAAAAATTTCAATTAAATCATTGAGTTTCCAACCTAAAAGAACGAATTGTGTATGAAACAGTTAAAATGAAATTTTTGATCAAACAGACGAATTTCGAACCAGAAAGGATTATTTTTTTTTACAATTGTTGATTCCCCAACAAATTGATCAAATTTGCAATAAAGGAAGATTTTTCAGTCAATTAAGCAAAAAAGATGTCCGAATTATTGGATTTTTGAGTAAAAAGATGAATCTTCAAACAAGAAAATGAATTCTTAATGAGGACATTCAACTTTCTCCCAACTAGTTGAATCCTCATGAGAAACGTTAACATTTAACCAAACACTAGAATCCACTTCTCAGATATTTGAGTTTTTGACCCGAAAAGACAACAAATTGTTGAATTTCTAATAAAAGAGATGAATCTTCAAGCAAGGAAATCAATTTTTAATAAATTTCCAATTGAGAAATTCAACTCTAAACTGAGTAGTTAAATTCTCAAAAGAAAAGTTGATTTTTAACCAAACACTAGAATTTCGTACTCGAATATTTAAGTTTTTAACCCAAAAAGACAGGCAAAATCCTAAATTTTCCACCAGAGAGATGAATCTTCAAACAAGGATTTAAATTTTCACCAAAGAAGTTTTATTAACAACAAATAACAAAATTATTTAACAAATAATTTAACAAAATAGTTGAATTCTCAACGAAGAATAATGATTTTCAGATGAACCGTTGTACTTCAAATTAATATAAGATGAATTTCCAAACCAAACATATGAATTTTCTACAAAGGAGTAGAATTTAAACCAAGAATGATTTTGTAGATAAGAAAGGTAAAAAGTTGACCAAATTGTTCGATTTTCGACTCAAGAGGAAGAATTCTCTACAAAAGGATTAAATTCAAGCTTTCAATAAAAAATAAAAATTTTCAACCAGAAATATTATTTCGTAATAAAATTCTCGAATTCCTAAAAAATGATTGAATTTTTCAACAATCGTTGAGAATAAAGTCCAGGGAAGCCAGGAAATATCAAAATTGAGATTTTGTTGCAACCCTGATTTGAGAAATGTGTGTACTCTAATGCAAATAATATTTTTTTTCTGTTCCAGATTATGATTATCCAAGATGGAACCAATGGAAATTGAATGAGAGTTGAGGAAGCATCCGATATATTTGTTTAAAAATATTTTGGCGTAAATTTTGTGAAAATTGAAAGGATCTGGTGATATCTGAATCGGAAAGCCTCATTGCTGGAATTGAACACTCAGGTAATATTTAATTATTAATACTATAATAATATACCATTTAATACTAGAAGTTTACGCAAGAATTTTGAAAATCTGTCTGCGCAAATTAGGAAGAACCTTAAATGAATCTAAAATTAATTTTAGAAATTTGGCACCTTTTCCACCTATTTCGGGTTTTTTTCCTTTGGTCACCTTCTTCCAGTTGAACAATTAATCCCTTTCAAGATTACAACTCGCAGTGCATTGGAGTTTGTTTGTGTTTGATGACTGCTCTACTACTGCATTTGAATATTCGCGCGCTTACTTCAAACTCTTGAGTTGCGCCATTGGCCACTCGCCACCGTTCGCGCTCGTGTCTAATTGTAACGTCTAGTGTTCCCAGTAGCTCTTGCCCTATCCGACTCTGTGCATTTAAACCAGAAAACTTTCAAAATTTCTGCTATGAATTTATATTTAGGATTTTCGCCGCATGGTAGCGCTTCTCGCACGTGCCTTGACTTTAGCATGTAAGGCATGCAAAAAAACGTGAAATTTGTTTTCGAAATTTACAATATTTGTTATTCTTTATCGCGATGTGTGTTAAAATATTTGTAATAAAGTGTAACAATTCTAAAGCCACCTATCTAAGTCAATTTGAGTGTCGAAATTGAGTGCAGCGTTAAAAATAAAAAATGGTGAAATGCATAACTCCGAGCTGTCATTCTGGCTATCATTCGTCTCTCACTGAAGGTGAAAAAGTCCATGTTTCTGGAGTTCCCCAAAGTTTTGTTGCCGAATATAAGAAGGCAATAAACATGGAAGATTTTTTCGCGAAAGCTGGACAGCTTGTTTGCGAAAACATTTTCTTCCTGAAGATATATCATGGAAGAGTGAAGTGGAGAATCCTGCTGGAAATGTTATAGCATCAGTATGTATAAACATATATGAATAATTATCAGTATATTCATAATACTTCATTGAAAAAAAGTTCTTTGAGTGCGTGAAAAGATACAAATCTCGATTACAACCCTGCTCCCATTGTAAAGTCTAAATTCTAACCTATCTATATCTATATCTATACTATTATATAAAGCTGGAGATCTTTTCATTGTAACGTATAAACGTTAATATTAATGAACCGAATTTGATGAAATTTTGACAGAATATCAAGGATCATCCCTGGATTGCTATAGGCTATTTGAATTATCTTCGTTTTTGCAAAAATGACGAGAAAATATCAATTTGAGAAATCTTGGTAGACCGAACCCACTGATACCACTGCGCCAGCGCGGATTGTCTGCTTCAACGTGTTCTTGAAAGCGGCGCATGCGGTTTTACTGGGTTGCGCAGTTTCCATGTTGGTTTCGGACACCGCTCGCGTATTTAGAGTTGCTGTCGTAACCATCGATCCGATGTATTGATTATTATCTGCGTCAATCAGCTGTCAACTGTTAATGAAGTGTTATAAGTGGCGGAATTCAAATTTTCGAAAAGTTTTCGATCGTTATTGAAGCTGCGATTTTAACTGGATCGGGAGCTGAAGAAACTGCCTTCATTCCAAGAATTCTTATGATCCCTACAGATTTAACTTTTCAACTCAAAAGATTGCAATTCCCCATTGAAGTTTCATTTGCTATTACAATCAACAAAGCTCAGGGACAAAATATCAACACTGTTGGAGTAGACTTAAACTGAGGATGTTTTTCCACGGTCAATTGTACGTTGGATTATCGAGAACCAGTAATCCAAGAAATCAGTTTCCATTACTACCATCGGATAAAAAAACTAAAAGCGTTATTTATCCTGAGGTTCTGTAAGATCATTAATGTTAAAAAGTTCTGATTTATATACCATTCTGTATAAATAAATATTTTTACATTCTCATCGAGAAGGTACTAGATTTGAGTTAGATTTGCCCCCCCCCCCCCCTCCACCCCGTTTTTGTCAAATGTCC
>WSXT02031682.1:0-13704 GCA_011762715.2 Neuroterus valhalla | reverse complement strand
CGGGGGGTCGGTTGGGGGGCTCGGGGGGGGGCAGAGGGGGCGGGGGGGGGGGGGGGGAGGGGAGAGGGATCATTTGCAAAGATTGGAGCTCAGAATAATTGAAAGTGCAAACTTAGAACAGGTTTTAGATTTCGAATATAGAATCGTTTATTACTTCAGGCGGACTTGAATATAACTGTTGAGTTTTACAACACTTATTGAAAAATGAAACTGCCAGAAGCTTTAGTTTTTCATAATAATGTGTTGAAAATCAGACAGAAAATGTACCAGTAGGGCACCACGTAGTATTGTGTCAAACGCTCTTCTACGCCTACTGACCAATCTTCATTAAAACATGCGGCTTTCTCTTTCCCAATCAACTGCAGGTTGATTTTCTAAAGTGCAGGGTCTACGGAATTCCTGATCGATTTCGTGGAGCCATAAAGTTGCCACTGTAATTAGAATAAATTGAATAATATAAAATTATATTTTGGCTGAGTTATTTTGTAGTAAGCAATCATGTGTTTCACGTGATTTCCAATATATACAAAGAAAATCAAAATTAATACCTGATTCGAAATTTAAATTTGAATTCAGTGTTCGGAATGAAATTGAATCGCATCGATTGTGATGCTTGCACCATAAACTATCTGTAAGCACGTGTATCGCACGTTATTTTTTCATATTGAAGTCTGCTTCCAAATAGCCTTCCCTAAAACGTTGCGGGATACTGCTGCTGCTTGGAAATTCCAGGCACGGCGTGACTAGCGTATGCATTATTTATTTTAAATGTAAGCAAGCGCAGCTTTTTGAGCTGTGCCTTAAAATGGTCACGAAGAAATTGCGCAGTTTACCAAATTGTAACCTCACAGCCTTTTAAATGATTAAACGAACTAATCAAGTGGAATTCTATCATAATTGTATGAAGCTTCTCTGTTGAAATTATCAATATGTAGTCCTCTGACTTCATTTATAAGTTCACGTTTTCAAAGTATAGGAAATAAACTCCCGCACTTCCGCCACTCGGCGGTGTCACGCTTCATACAATTATGATAGAACTTCTCTTTGAAAGTTCGTTTAATCATTTGACTGTGTTGCGCTTCTCTTGCTCATGCTCAATATGTGTATTACTTCAAGTATAATTTGCAACACATATGTGTGTATTTTCCTTGTTAATACACAGTTAATGGCTTTTACAGCATTCCTTACAAACGTAAAGATTGCTCTTGCGAACGCGTCTTTTTCCATCAATAAGGGAAGATCGTAAAACCTTGCAAAGGTTTGTGATTGTGCTGTCCCACCAGCTGTCTCTTTAATTGAGCCAAAATCAAGCCCTTTCATTCTCGCCGCTGATTTTGACGCGTGACGCGTAAAGTATTTGGAAAATATGCTCGTGTCGATCTTAAATTTCTCTGATAAAATCTTAATCCAACGCTCTGAAGTCTGTGATCCTACCGGCTTTGTTGGTGTTTTCAACGACACAAAAAGTGCGCTGGCGTTGCCTCGAAGTTGCATATTTTTGTATATGTAGGTCCGTATTTACTTACGGGGCAGCGTGATACCAAATACCCTAGCATTTCAGAAAGCTTTCGGATATGATATTTTTTATCAGGAATTTTTATGTGGAATTTTTTATGAGAGTTCGAATTTTTTCCAGCTTTTCCGGAGGCAGCTGTGTGACCGTACGTTCTGAGTCATAAACAAATCCTAAAAACTTGCATCTTTCGGATGGTATAAGTTGGCATTTGTTATGATTAATTAGAAGATCCAGTTTTCGGAAGAGAGCCTCCGCAATTTCAAGTTGTATAAAGCAGGTTTCCTTAGAATTTCCGATACTGGCGACTACTGAGGCGACGACGCGCATAATCTTTGTAAATGCGTAAGGCGCTTTACACAAATCAAAAGGTAAATATTTAAATCGATTCAATTTAGCCTCGTGATGAAACCGTAAATGTTTTTGGTGTTCTTCATAAATAGGATTCAAATAGTACGTGTCTTTAAGGTCAAGTCTAACCATCTAATAGTCTTTACACAGAAATTTTGCAGCTGTGCGGCCATCTTCTAATTTGAAGTGTTCAGTGTTGATGAAGCCATTTAGGCCTTTTGAATTTATAATTAAGCGACTGGACTTATCTGGTTCAGGGACCGAAAAAATTGGGAAAATATATTGGTCTTTTGTCGGGTTACATTTTTCTATAGCAAACAAGTTCTCTAATCATTAGGTTGTGCCGTTTCTTTCAATTCTGCTGTTGAAACCCATTGCTCTTCTGTGAAGACTTTTAATGTTGTTTGTGTCCACCCAACGTCCCGTGTCCGTTGTACGAGCACCGGGGTTAGGGACGCGGTGGACCTTTCCATTTTCCATTGTTGAGGCGGCTTAGAAGGCTTCTTGACCTTCTTTCCAGTTGCTTACAAGGCTCCCGCTGCTTCAACGTTTTCCTCCAAGTCTTTACTAAACAAGAAACCTCGATCGACCTCCTTTCAGTTTTTCTATCATAGTTTCGTCAACATCGGCAATAACCAGATTTCTTCGTATAACCGATTCATCATGTTAAAGATCTGAAATCAATTTTCTAGCGTCGCTTATATTTTCCAAACTTATGATTCCTTCCCAACGAACTGCTAGCTCAAGTATAACCTCTGGAGCTCTTTCACGTCTGGAGGGGTCCTCCATGGTATTCCCGATACGGAGAAGGTTGTACAGAATCATCTACTATTTTTTTTTTGTAATAACACTTCTGAAAGTAAAAAGATATCTGAAAATCACCTCAGAGTCCTTCAAAACGAGTGATAACTTGATTTATTTTTAACGAGTATCAGTCGTGGGTTACGTATTGGAGTTATAACCCGCGGTCGGTAGTATACCGATTTTGATTTTGGATTGGTAAGCCGAGACCTCAGCGTCGATTTCACCATGCCATCGATCACGAGTATAACTCGGTTTTTCCTCCTTAATGCTTTTAGTGATAACTTAAATTATTGAAGTAATAACACGGTATTGACACGGGTCTGTCTCTTCTCCGTACGCGATCGAGTCTGTCCCCATATTTCCACATTTTTCGTAGCATCCTTCTCACTTCTCAAGAATCGCATCGATCTTCGCGTCCTCGTTCCCACCGATCTTGATAATATTGGTCTTTGCGATCCATTTGCTATACTTGAACTAGCTATTCCGTGGATTGTGAGTACCGCGTGTAAACTCAATGACGCGAAATAAAAAAGTGAGCCTAAAGACGGCAATCGAGACCAGCGCGACACCGCCGAGTGGCGAAAGCGCGGGAGTTTTTTTCTATACTTTGAGAACGTGAACTTATGGGACAAGTCAAAGCACTTCATATTGATCATGACGAAGAGAAGCGCAATACAATTGTAATAATTTTTTTCGAGAGAAAATTGGAAGCACGAAAATTTCAACTTCAAAGGTGATGGGTTGCAAAAAATACATACCCCATTTCGTTCCGGCAATTACAGGACATCCTGCATGCACAGTAAAGGGTTCTCCGATCCCATTTGGCCTTAGATTGTACCAGAAGACAGCACTGCCTTTTTTCGGCTTCAAGGAAACGTTTAATCTTGTGAAAACTGTCCTGCCTCCTTCTTCAACGTCATTTAACTGAAAAATTCGTTATGGTTCAATATCTTTAATTATAACGCACATCCTTTATCCCTTCATGTAGCTGTTAAGGTTGAACATTTCCAGCCTCTGCTTCACTTACATAATACATAAGAGTGGCAATACGGTTTCCTCCTTCAAATGGCTCTGGATCATCTGGCTGATGCGTTACATAAAACAAATGAACATTAATGAAGTAGAGTTATAATCTAGAATATCCAGAAATCCTCTCACTTACTAGAGCGAAATCTATGTGTGGTAGGTACATGCCCCCAATCCGGTAATAAAATACTTGTAGGTCTTCCGCAGTGATGACTGATAGTCGGGTCAGGAGCTCTGTTCGTCGAAGCAATACTTCTAAAATTTTATGCATGTCCTTATAGATCCAAGCTTTCTGACCAATCCTGCCCGCTTGCTGCAATTCCTCAGATGCTTTTACATCGACTATTTTTATCTAGGGAATAGAGTCCTACAAATATTTGCTATCAAGCAAAAATCACCGAGCAAAGCCAAAGGTAACAAGTGACCTTAGAACGGCACATATCTATTATGAAATTTAAATAGTCATAAACAGGCAAATATGGAGAATTCAAATTAAATTGTACTCCATAATAATAAAAACTTTCACGCTAAGTCTTAAGTCAAGACAAAGTCGATACATTCTTGGGGTAAAATCTTATGCAACGGCCTTGGCCGTTAGCGAAAAGTAGAATCCCGTTTTACGGTTCAATTATAACAGTTCACTCGATCCGTATAAAAAATCACAATTCCAATCTTTTCAGTATGATTTCGAATATGATGGGCAACAAAATTCACAAACGAAACGTTTTCTGTTTTGACTCTGGCAATGTCACATTCTAATCCCTATTCCCAGTGGGCACCAGGACGTCCTAAAGACGTCTTTAGGACTTGTCGTCTTTAAGACATCCTTAGGCTCTTATCATGTCTTTGGAAGGGCCTGAGGACATCCTCAAGACGTCCGCCAAAAGACGTCCAGAGGACTACCTTAGGACATGTGTACCCACTGGGTTCCCTTGAAGCGTGAATTCAAAATTTGTAATTTCATTTTCTGAAAGGAAAATTCTGTTTAGTTATTTCTCAAACCTATGATAATCTTGCTCGTCTAAAACCAGTCTACAAGGAACTTGTCTTCTACCCACCGTAGGGATCATATCAAGTCACATGCAGGCATTCCCCCCTGCAGCTAGTATATCTCGCAGCATATAGCCTCCTGCAAAATAGCACCAGTGCAACACCTCGCCCCCCGCCCCGGCCCCCCCCCCCCCCCCCCCCCCCCCCCTCACAGAGGGCACTTCTGTGACTAGTATAACGACATTTTCACGGCTCACTGCTGGAACCACCGGGAAAATGGGTAATCTAAGAAAAGACTCTATCCGAGACTAAGGACGACAATTTCCTGGATCACTTCCGGAACCACCAGTAAATTCGTTATTTATCAAAAACCATAAATTCCGGCTAGACCACTCCTCTGGTAGAGAAGCGTGGATTCTCAAGTACAAATGGAGCTGAAAAAGCAGGCTTAAAGCAAACTACAAAATTCGGACACGTGAAGAGCGAGAATAAAAGATGAAAGCCTTTCGTATCAAAATATTTATATTGTTCAATAAAAAAAAACATATGTCTGAAGGACAAATTGAGACCGTGACGCATCACAGGCGGAAGCTAAATAGCGGAAATGCACCACAGTTATCTTTACTTCACCGCAATAATTGCTATTAAAAAGAAAACCCCCATTTAACTTTTAGAAACCGTTCGCCATGGAGCGGAACTCACGCGTAAATACTTTTCTTCCGATAAAACAACATAAAATTTGGCCGTCTTACCTTGGACCGTAAAACGGCAATATACACACAGCAGAGAGAGCAAGTAAGAATTAAGGCGAGTGAAGCGAACAAAGATAAAGCAACAGCTTGATCCGCAAAGAAAACTACAAGAGCGTAACAACAAACAGTTCACGAAGCAGAAGTCGGGACAGAAGTGACACGTCGGGTTCCTGATCAAGTTTCATGGAAAACCGTCACGCGCGCCAAGCAACTCACTAACGGTATAATCCTTCACCGTAACTAGGTTCACTCCTGGGTAATCGGGCGCTCTTTTTCGTCGACCAATCGCTGATCAGTCTTTTGCTGCGTTTTTGATGAGTTCCGTCCGCGCTGAGTGAAGCCCGGGGAGCGTGGAGACTGCGTTGGTCAAGCTACACGACCACCGCCATCTTGACAACAGTAGTCGCGGGAGTTTTGAAGGCGGGAATCTCAAGCGCACTTCATCCACGCTGTACAGTTATTATAACAGCGCCCTCGACTACCTGTCAGCAGGATGGTACAGCCAACCTATCTCCTAGTGTTCTCCATATTCCCCAGCTGCCAGAAATCCAGATGCGTTGATGCGTGTCCACCATCGTGAGATCCGTTACATGGCATAAAACGAAACAAACCCCAAATCATGAGAAAAATGCGTTACGTCCTCAATACGAAAATCAATTCGAAATCTTAACTTAATGACTTCTGGGCGGACTTCGTTCAACCTGACGGACACTCGCAAAGCGAAGAGTAGCTGCTATATAAGTAATTTGCAGTTTGAAACTGCAACATTACACTAGGTATGGGAATAATGTAGATCCCCCCTTATAATAATAAGGATCCCCTCTTCTCTAAGGTAAATTTGAACCATAAATTTGAGGCATATCTTCCCGAATCTCAAGTCTGATCTCTGTCTGTGCCAGCGAGACATGGCCTTTTAAAGTCGAAGCCAAGACGAGCCAAGCGGAAACCACGGCAAGATATTTCTACTCGGTTAAATCTCAATATAACTCAATGAGATGATAATGATAGCGGATTTTGAATCTTTCACACATCAGACTGTAAACTAATAAAATTGGTAACAATATAACAAACCGGAGGCTGTGATAGTTTCTTCAGGATTTCTATTTCCTTATCATAAATCACGTTGTGGAAAATAACGATTCTGGGATCTAAATATGCTTCTTCTTCTTTAAAAGGTGCTAATTTTAGGAACGGGTTGCCATTGTCGACGTATCGACATTTCAGCTGTTTCTCAATATTTGCTGGTAATGGAATTTTTCCTCTACAAAGATTATCGATTTTTTTCATAACCCAGTCCTGAATTTCAAAAAACATGGCAAAAGTTAATCCAATGTCAATTGTACAAGTTTTCAAATTTAAGATGATTCACATTTACACTTAAAGATGAGAAACGTAATTTGTCACTAATTGAATTTCAAATAAAGTTCCTATATTTTTCTTAATCTGGGAAATTCAGATATTGGAAATTAATTTTTTTTTAACATTCTTGTCAATTTAGGGCGATATCTAAAAGCTCTACAATACATCACCACATAAACATATGCTTGACATACATCTTTTTCCTGTTGTGTTCCAAATGTGTCTTTTGAACATTTTTGAGACGCATCTGATACTGTCCAGTGAGCCCAAAGTACTGCAGGAGCCACTAGAATTAACAAAGAAGAGATCAAAATTTGGATCCATTGATTTTGTTGCATGTTGGGAAGAAAATTGAGGATTTTAAAACATAGAGATATTTTTTCGCTTCTTTGCAAGAGCTCAACTAATAGCATCACATCGGATCTGAGTAGCGCACTGACAAATATGTAATCTTTATAGATGCCGTTTATGAGCACTGAGATAGACAAGGCACGAACTTCGAACGTCGTGAATTTTTACTTTTCTAAAAGTTCAAATATCAGAGAAGTTTTTTTTGGAATGAAAGAAATACATCTTTTGGATTCCACAAAAATATTTCTCAAATATAAACGTCTTCGTATTAGGGACTGTCCATAAATAACGTAAGACGCTTTTCTCTTGTTTGAATAAAGGAGAAGATAAAAATGCATCGAAGCCAAAAGAGACACAGCGATGTAAACAAAAGAAAAACGTCTTACGTAATTTATGGACAGCCCCTAAGAGGCATCCGATTCCTTTATTAAATTATTTTTTCCCTATTCCAGCTTTGCCATTTAAATGCATATAAGGATTTCCAATTGAAAACATCTCTCCTTATGCAGAGGTTTGAAGATGGATTTATACGGAATCGAATAAGTTGTACGGTAGTAAAAAATACCGCTGTCGTTATCCACTTTCACGATTTTATAAGAAAATGAACATTAGCCAGACGGCGTACAAAAAAATAACACTAATCCATAAATCCATAAATCCGCGCCTTTTCTCTTTATCCAAGGAAATTGGGTAGCTTATTAGCCGATGATTGGGAATACATACAAATATTTAATGAAGATGAATTTAATCTAAAATTGCCCCTACACAATGAATTTGTTCTAATGTTCAAAGAAATGTGGGTGTTTGAGTGTACGGAATTTTAAAGATAACTATTGATTGCAGACTACTATGTGAGATACGAAAAAAAAGAGTACAAAAACTCTTCACCTTGAAAAAATCTACAAATATACTGTTGAGCATTCTTGCGACATCTTGCATTATCTTCAACCCTCCTATTATGGAGATCCCTACCTGTCTATTATTTTGAAAAAATAATAGTACTGTACCAGGCTATGAGAGAGGAAGAGAGTGAAGATAGAAAATCAGAAAGGTGAAAAATTCTGAACAGGAAGAAGGCCAAGGCAAGGTTGTCCGTTGAGTCCTCGATTGTTTAGTATTCTGATGGCAGACCTGGAGAAAAGCTGAGAGAGAAAAGGAAGGGAGGCACCAGTAATATTTAATCTTCAGCATATGCAGAGGATGTTATACTTTTGGCAGAGTACGAAAGAGGAATGAATCTGTTGATGAAGAGCTTCGAAGGATACGTAATAGGCAAAGACCTAACGGTAATTTGAGTAAGACCAAGATAATGTATGTGGAGGAGAAGATTTAAGGAAGATCAGAGGATGAGAGTATGGATGTTTGATGTGCTGGTCTAGACGGCACTGTACTATATGCTGGAGATTTGGGGATGGAAGGAACATAAGAGAGTTGAAAGTCTTCACGAAAGATTTTTGTAAATTCTTTCAGTAAGGAATTAAAAAAGGACAATTATTTCAAAAGAGAATGAAATCATATACAAAGTTTAGGACTCAGAATAATTGAAAGTGCAAAATTAGAACAGGTTTTAGATCACCAATACAGAATCGTTTATTACTTTAGGCAGACTTGAATTTAGCTGTTGAGTTTTACAACACTTATTGAAAAATGAAACTGCCAGAGGCTTTAGGATTTCATAATAATGTGTTGGAAATCAGACCCAAAATGTACAAGTAGGGCAACACGTTGTATTGTGCCAAACGCTGCTCATCGCCTACTGATCATTCTTCATCCAAACATACGGTTTTCTCTGTTCCAATCAACTGCAGGTTGATTTTCTAAAGTGCAGGGTCTACGGAATTCCTGATCCATTTCGTGGAGCCATGAAGTTGCCACTGTAATTAAAATAAATTGAATAATACATAATTATATTTTTGCACTACTGCTTAAGAATCTCAGGCACGGCATGATTAGTGTCTGGAGTATCTTATTTTGAATGTACGCAATTGCAGCTTTTTGAGCTGTCCCCTAAAATGGCAAATTATAAACTAAGCAGGTTCCATAACTGTTACCTCACAGCCTTTCAAATGAGAAAACGAAATAACCAAGTGAAGTTCTATCATAATTGTATGAAGCTTCTCTTCCGAAATGATGGATATGTAGTCCTTTGACTTCGTTCATAAGTTGACGTTTTCAAAGTATATAAAATAAACTCCCGCACTTCCACCACTCGTCGGTGTCGCACTGGTCTCGATTCCCGTCTTTCGGCTCATTATTTCAAAGTCTACCGTAACGGAATGTCATGATCACCTTACGTCTTCTTTATAGGGGTTTCTGGGTTGGGTGGGAGGTGACCATTTCGGTAGAGATGCTTCATACAATTATGACCGAACTTCACTTGGTAAGTTCGTTTATTTATTGAATTGCATTGCGCTTCTCTTCCTCATGATCAATTCGTAGACGCTCAAAGCCGTTATGCCCTGAGTTGGAGGTATGCGATTTGTATTATTTTAAGTATAATTTGCAGCACATATTTTTGTATTTCCCTTGTTAATACACAGTTAATGTCTGTTACAGCATTCCTTACAAACTTAAGATTGCTCTTGCGAACGCGTCTTTTTCCTTTAATAAGGGAAGATCGTAAAACCTTGCAAAGGTTTGTGATTGTGCTGTACAACCAGCTGTCTTTTTAATTGTGTCAAAATCAAGCCCTTTCCTTTTGGCCGTTTATGTGGACGAGTGACACGTAGAGTATCCGGAAAAAGGCTTGTGTCGATCTTACATTTTTCTAATACAACCTTAATCCAACGCCCTGTTCGTTCTAAAAAAAACTTTCAATGTTGAAGCTACACAAAGTTTCGGTTTTATTGTATAGAAAGGTTAGACAAGTGTTGGTTGCAATCTATTTTTTCCAGACGTTTTAATTTGGTCGAGGTTTCTAATTTCAATGAGATTTTTGGTTTCATTTAGGTTTTTAATATTGATCAAAGCAAAAGCTTGGAGTCTGTGACCCAATACGGGGGCAAGTGAAATAAGTAATTTTGAGGAAAAGATATGAATTTTCTGGTAACTCACGGTACAAACCTAATACGATCTTTGGGTCCTATATCGTGTTATATGGAATCTTTTTACCCTGCGCAACCTATGGAATAACTTGTGCAATGACCGTAAGCGCAGCTGAGATCTTGTCCTGCCTCTTCTGGATCCTCTTGTCTCTATCCAATATGCCTTTTCGAACAATTGGCCTAATAAAGTGGTTGAGCTCTGATGCCTCAAACCTGTCGCAACTGCTCGGAGCTAGGTGTCTTTTTATAACCTCTTTGAGCGTTTGATCCACGAGCTTCTTGCTAATGATTCCTCCTCAACGAACTGCTAGCTCAGGCATAATCTCTGGAGCTCTTTCACGTTCTTCCTACAGTCTTTTGCGAAATACTATAACAATTTCTGCGGCTGCATCTTGATTGCTGTTTTTGTCGACTTCGACTTCTGCTCGATCGATCTGGCTCTGTGCCTGTAATTTCTCTTGTTGGCTTTCAATATGGAGTTGCTCTGAATTTCGGCACTATTCCGACGGGTTTCAGCTTCTACGAGGGTGAGTGGATGGTCAAACGTGACCTTGATCTCGATTTCGAGTGGGGGATTCCTTACTCGCTGATTTTTCGAGTGGGGGAATTCCCCACTCACACTACTACTTTCGCCGGCCCTGTTCCCGATACGGAGAAGGTTGTCGAGAATCATCTACTTCTTTTCTGAAATCACACTTTTAAAAGTAAAAAGATATCTGAAAATCGCCTCAGAGTCCTTTAAATCAAGTAATAACTTGATTTATTTTTAACGACTTACAGTCATAGATTACGTATTGGGGTTATAACTTGAATTATTGAAGTAATAACCTCTTTATTTTCACCTTAAACTCACGGTAGTACTCCTCGTGATCCGTGTAATCTGCCACGAGACTGTCTCCTCTACGTACGCGATCGAGTCAATCCTCGTATTTTCGCACCTTGCGTAGCATCCTTCTCACTTCTAAAGAATCGCATCGCTCTCTGCGTCCTCGTTCCCACCGATCTTGATAATATTGGTCTTCGCGATCCATTTGCTCTACTTCAACTAGATATTTGTGAAAACCGCGTGTGAACTCGATGACAAGAAATGAAAGAATGAGCAAAAAGACGGGAATCGAGACCAGCGCAGCACCGCCGAGTGGCGGAAGCGCGGGAGTTTTTTTTTAAACTTTGAAAACGTGAACTTATGAAACAAGTCAAAGCACTATATATTGATCATGAGGAAGAGGATCGAAATACAATTGTAATAAAGTTTTTCAAGGGAAAAATGGAAGTATGAAAATTTCAACTTCAATTGTTTGGGGGTTGCAAAAAATACATACCTCATTTCGTTCCAGCAATTACAGGACATCCGGCATGTATTGTTGAAGGGTCTCTGATTCCATTTGGCTTGAGATTGAACCAGAAGACAGCACTGCCTTTTTTAAGGCATCAAGGAAACGTTCAAGCTTGTGAAAACAATCCTTCCTCCTTCTTCAACGTCATTAACCGGAAGAATTCAATATGGTTTAATATCTGTAATCGTAACGCACATCCTCTATCCCTTCATGCAGCTGTTAAGATTGAACATTTCCAGCCTCCGCTTCACTTACATAATACATAAGAGTGGCAATACGGTTTCCTCCTTCAAATGGATCAAGGTCATCTGGCTAAAGAGTTACATATACCAAATTTACGATAATGGAGAAGAGTTCTAGTCTAGGATATTCGAAAAACCTGGTACTTACTAGAGCGAAATCTATGTGTGGTAGGTACATGCCCCCAATCCGGTAATAAAATACTTGTAGGGCTTCCGCAGTGGTGACTAACAGTCGGGTCAGGAGCTCTGTTCGACGAAGCGATACTTCTAAGATTTCATGACGTTCCTTATGGATCCAAGCTACCTGGCCAATCCTGCCCGTTTGCGACAATTCTTCAAATGTTTTCACATTGACTAATTTTATCTAGGGAATACAGTTCTACAAATATTTGCTATCAAGAAAAAATGACCGAGTAAAGTCAAAGGTAACAACTGACCCTAGGACCGCACATCTCTATCATGAAATGTAAGTAGGCAGCAATATGCAAATATGGAATATACAAATTAAATCATACTCCACAATAATAAAAGCTCCCACGCTAAGTCTCAGGTCAAGACATAGTCGATACATTCTAAGGGTGAAATCTCACGCATCGACCCTGGCCGTTAGCGAGAAGTAAAATTCTGTTTTACGATTCAGTTATAACCCTAGATCTTAAAAATGTTTTTAACTTCTCCCTATCGTCAACAGTTCACTCGATATGTATAAACAATCAAATTCTTAATCTTTTCAGTATGATTTTGAGTATCATGGGCAATAAAATTCACAAACAAAACGTTTTTTGTTTTGACCCTGGCAATGTCACATTCTAATCTCTATTCCCTTGTGGCGTGAATTCAAAATTTGTAATGTCATTTTGTGTAAGGTAAATTCTGTTTAGTTATTTCTCAAACCTATGATAATCGTGCTGGTCTAAGACCAGCCTATAAGGAACTTGTCTTTCACCCACGGTAGGAGTCATATGAAGTTACATGCAGCAATTCCACCCTGCAGCTAGTCTGTCTCGCAGCATCTATCCTCCTGCGAAGTAGCAGAAGGGCACTTCTGTGACTAGGCATGGGAATAACGTAAATGTTATAACCTCTAAATAGTAAATCGGGTCATGGAGGCTTACCGCACTGTTGCCTCTTGAGAAGGAAAGAGCTGCCACAGTGAGACAATTTGATTGGGGAGGCTTGTCGCGTAATTGGCAATCTTCTCGTAAGAGATGCAACAGGACAGACTTGCCGCAGGACAGACATGCGGAAAGGAGACTTGCCAAATGTTACTTGATAAGGATCCCCCCTTACCTGTGGGAAATTTGAACGAAAAACTTGAGACGCTTATTTCCAAATCTCAAGTATGCTCCCTGTCTGTGTCAGCGATAGTTGGCCTTTTGAAGTTGGAGCCAAGACGAGCCAAGTGGAAACCACGGCAAGATTTTTTTACCCAGTTAAATCTAAAAATAACTCAGTGAGATAATAATGACAGCGGATTTCAAATCCTTGCACATCAGACTATAAACTAATAGAAATAGGTAAGAGTATAACAAACCGGAGGCTGCAATAGTTTCTTCAGGATTTCTATTTCCTCATCATTAATCATATTGTGGAAAATAACGATTCTGGGATCTGAATATGCTTCTTCTTCTTTAAAAGGCGCAAATTTCAGGAAAGGGCAGCCATTGTCGACGTATCGACATTTCAGTTGTTTCTGAATATTTCCTGGTACTTGAATTTTTCCTCTACAGAGATCATCGATTTTTTTTATAACCCGGTCCTGAATTTTAAAAAACGCGGTCAAAAGTTAATCCTATATCAATTGTACAGGTTTTCGAATCTAAGATGATTCACACAACAAAAATCAGAAACTTAATTTGTTACTACACGGAAAGGGTCTCACACCACTGACCGATGTCCGTCACATCGAGAATTGATGTGCGACTGAAAAAAATT
>WSXT02031671.1:0-13705 GCA_011762715.2 Neuroterus valhalla | reverse complement strand
CCCCCCCCCCCGGTTTTTGTCAAATGTCCACGTTTTGAGACCCCCTGAATCCAAAAAACAGGTTTTCACAAATGTATCTGTCTGTCTTTAGTCACGATAACTTTCGGAAAAAATGATCGATTTGATTGGCCTTGGGTACACTCATTCAGTGTCAGGAACTGAAGGTCAAGTTCGTTAGCCAGCTGTTTTGAATCAAAAATTAAAGAGGGGAAGCATTTTCAAAATTTTTGAAACCATTTTTTTCAAGACTTGATAATTGTAAGTACATCTTCCTGTGGCGAGTACTAAGTTGAACAATTTATTCCTATGATGTTTTTTGATGAGAATGAAATTATCAGAGTTATGGCATTTTCAAAATTTGAAAATATAAACAAAAATGAGAATTTTTAACTACACGGAAGATATGAACAAAAAAGTATGAAAAAGAGAGTTCGTAAACCAGCTGTTTTGGATCGGAAATAAAAGAGGGGAAACATTTTGAAAATTTTTTTGGACTTCTTTTCCAAGGCTAAAAAATTTTAAGTACGTTTTTTTTGCAGTCAGTGAAAAGTTAAACAATATATGCCTATAATTTTTTCTGATAAAAACAAAATTGTCAGAGTTGTGGCATTTTCAAAATTCAAAAATACAAACGAAAACGAGAATTTTTAGCCAAATAACTCAAGATTAAAAAGAAAATCAGAAAGAAAAAATGATTCTTTTTGAGAGCCCTAAGAGAACGCGAATATAACTCTATGAATTTTCTCAAGGAATCGGAAATTCCGTCATCGATCGTACAAAAAAAATGGAATATAATCTGTGAACTTGATAACTTTCAAAAGAATGATTATATTCGATCGTGCTTTGGCAGACACTTTGGGGGACCAAAAATACAAGTCAAGTTCGTAAACCAGCTGTTTTGGATCGAAGATTGGTAGTATTCTGAAACTTTTTTCGGATTTTTTTTCAAGTTTCGAAAATTGGTATGTACGGGTTCTTGTAGTAGGTAAATTGTGAAACAATTTATTTTCATGATTGTTTTTGATAAAGAGAAAATTTTCAGAGTTGTGGCATTTTCGAAATTCAAAAATGTAAACGAAAGTGAGAATTTTTAGCCAAATAACGCCAGATATGGAAAAAAGTTCTAAGAAAAAAATGTTTCTTTTTGAGAGCCCTCCAGGATGATCTTTTCCACTTTTCGAGTTTTCTCCAAAAAACGAAAATTAGAATTTTAGTCGCACAAAAAATAATGAAAAATAAGAAGATTCATCTTTTGGTCAAACTATGTTAAGTACGAGAAAATATAAATCAACTAAAATTGTGCACCAAAAGAAGATCTACAAATTTGGTAGAATTAACATCTTGATAGGACAAGTAGTTTTTGCCTCATTTACATTTAAAAAAGCATATAAAAAATGAAAAATATAACTTTTGGACAATTGACACAAGATTGGGAAAAATGAAATAGACGCTACATCGTTACCAGGAAAAAAATTTTATATGTGTGATCAAATTCTTTAACAGGATATTTAGTTTTCATTTCAATTAGGAAAAATAACTATAAAAATGAAATAATAAAATTTTTGAAAAATGACTGATGCTAACACAGAAGATTAATAGAGAAAAGTTGTTCACCCGAAAATTATCTGTGAATTTGTTATGATTTTTCCTATTGCACGCGTAGTTTTTATTTCGATATAAAAAAATAGGATTGAAAATTAAAAAATTGAATTTCTAGAAAAACTACACAACATGTGAAGAAAATTAGGCAACAAAACTTCTCTACCGCTTTGGACAAACTTGAATCGAGTGCGCAGCATGAGACACGCGATGAGAATGTATTCGTTAAAGACGAAGAAGCTTTAACGTGTTGAGTATTCGAATGAATTTTTGAAAAGAATGCATAAATTCATCATCTTCGAATAGATTCGATACCTCCACGATAATCCATTATGATGAGATGAGATGTTTTTGGTTTCGTCCATGTAGAAAACAGATATTTTCCCCGGCGTTTTGCGAACGTTACAGTTCACCTGTCCGCCATCTTGAATTAGGGGTCATTTCTTGTATCGAGGATAACAGTCGTATTTTTCATTTATTCAAGAAAACAGTTCATACCATTTTTCATGAGAAAAATAAGTTTCACAAATTAATATATCTGTTTTTTTTTTGTATTTTGCTTACTTGTTGCTTAACAATCGATTGTACAAATAAAAATAGGGTTTGAACTTTCTTTATATCGAATACCTTTTTTGATTTCGGCGCTATCGCGAAACTTTCAGAATAAAAAATATCATTCACACGATCCTCTACAATTTTTGCCTGAAAATTTTTTTTTGTAAGAGCAATTGTTTACTCGCCGTAGTGTCTGGAAGTTGCGGGCACTGTCACTCGGTAGTTGGTACAGCTGGATTGCGAGCGCTGTGCCGTACTAAATTATTCTACGTTTAGTTGATGGAATGGAGCTCAACATTTTTCTCTTTCATTTTTATTCTTTTGAATTGAATATAATTTGGCTTTTTTGTGTGCATAATTTATACTGAAATTTTATTCTATTCACTATTTTTATTAAAAATTTTTCTTGTTTATAAAGTTAAGTTGGATTATTCCGTATTCGCGTTTCAATTATTTAGGAGCTATTGTTCAATATAATTTGATATTATAATTCATATGATCCATCTTGTTTGTTAGGAGAATAAATGGAAAGTTCTCAAAAATGAAGAATGAAAAAATTTTTCCAGGAATTCGATAAAAAAACTCATTTACTAAAATTGTGAGATTTCTGTCACGAACCTCACAATCTTCAATTTATGAATATAAAGCAATCGGTAAGGAAATAATAATGCAAAATGTTCTTTCTTGAACTATCTTAATATTTAAAAAAATGAAGGACGAAATGCTGATGCAACGTTGAAATTTTCAGATGCGAAAATTTTTTTTTCCTTAGAAATCACTATTGTGAGTAATTTTTTTTAGAATAAATAAGTCAAAAAATTTTATTATAAGGTTAGAACTTCACCGACAAAGTAGGAGAAAAATCCAAACAATAATTGAACCATTTCCAGCCGAGGTATTGAATTATAAGGAATAATAACATCTTGCAATGAAGGGAAATCGACTTTTTTGTCGATACTCTAAAAATTCCCTAGGACAAAAACATAAATTGAAGCAAAAAAAATATGTGTCTTATCGATGTCGATGGAGATACTTCCAAAAATTACCATGCGAAAAAATCTGAAAATTGGCATGATGCCATCGAAAAGCTAAAGAATTTGGAAAAGTTTGAATTTCTATACTTCAATGAAAATGTGAAACATCTTCACTTTTAAAATTCTCAGAATGAATCATTTTCAGTTCTCGGAAGCGATATTGTTGATTTTTTTCACAATGAATAATTTTTATTCAGGATTATTAGCAGGGTTTTATCGATCGTTGCATATTATTTTTCATTTATTCAAGGAAATTAAGTTTCACGCACTGGACAGGAAAAATTGTTGATAGCCCACATTACCTTGCAACATCTGCCAATTTCAGGTTAGAGTAGTTTTTATCGCACGTGCGATGAACGGTAACTGCTGTTTTGTCCTTTAAGAAGCACTCTTATTATTTTTATAATCAATTTTTAAGGAACCATTAAGCAAAATACGAAAAAATATCTTTTGACCATTCCAAAGGGATTGGAGATCTCTCTACTCAAAAACCAGAACCAAAATTTAACAAGTTACTTCTAGTGAAGCACACTCTACTACTCAACACAGTAGAAAACATCCCGAAGCAGCCTCTAAGCATTGAAATGATTTTAGCCCTGTCTAGAGGATATAATTTTGCAATACTAGCCTCTTCAACTCCGAAAGAAGAAATCATCAGTAATTTGGAATCCACAATATGCAACCTTCTACTTGAAAAAGCCAATGACATTCGACGTCTAACACCCCACGCCGATGCCGACTCCGCTTTTGAAAATTAACCAAAAAAACAAGAACCAGCGGTCAAAAAACTCAATCAGAATAAAAAACATCCTACATGGGAAGAAATTTTTGGCGGTCGCTGCATTCATAGTCGTAGAACAGCGCGACCAAGGCATGACAGCAGCAGCAACATCAATTTTGGCAACGCGTCTGTCCCATAAAGTTAGTTATCCGTTTCTAAGACAATAGTTGCCCCACACTGGGAATGCAGCGTTCCCTGACAGAAAGAACAGTTGTCATAAACAGGAGGCGTATTGCAGTACTACGGTTTGGCGCAACGAAGTTACCTATTAGTGCCGCTGTTGTACCAAATTTCTTACTGTGTAGTATTACTTGCCGAAAAAGGATACACGACAGTCATAATAGATAAAGAAGACTACTACAACAGAATAAAGGACCTTCTCGCCGACGATGTAACAAAAAACTAAAGAACGCCCTATCATTCATGTTAAAAATTCTTCTGAATTCAACAAAGAGAAACAACGGGTTCACATTCAACCTCAGGACATCCTCGTGAGATTCGACGTAGTATTTCTCTTCACGAAAGTACCGATCCCTGATAAAATCGATATCATCCACACCTTCGCGAATTATCCCTCCGATCTTACACCTGTAATAGAACACTGTCTCGAACATACCCATTCTCTTCAAAAAAACAATTTTACGAACAAACGATTTGGCGATCTTCATGAAACATCTGGAAACAAAAATCTTCAACTAATCCAAGCTCGCACTGGAATTCTAGGTTCGTTACATTGACGACATTTTTTTCATAATATGGGAGACATGGACTGGGTGAACTACACAAGTTTTCTCATGTCATCGACCGAAAATGTTCTAATGTTCAGTTCACCATGGAAATTGAATATAACGGAAAAGCGCCTTTCTCAGACAGTATGGTTGCAAAAGATCTGATGGCACATCAGAAAACGAATTTAACAGGAATTCACTCATACAAACAGATGCCTACATGCCTCTTCCCACTAACACTCATCTCAAAAGCAACTGGTCATCAATTCTCTCGTTCGAAGAGCTGTCTTCGTTACCAATAAAAACAGCTTACGGAAACAATAACAAATATTTGAAAGACCGTAATGGAAAACGATCACGCAAACAAACAAATTGATAGAGCAATCAGAAAATAAACTAGAAAAAACAAGCCAACACAATCAACTAGAGAAAGACAGAGAAAAGCGGCGACCATTCTCCCCGACATCCAAGACATCACAAACATAAAGGAAGAATTTCCATCAAACACAACACTCATACCTTATTTAAACCACCTGCGAAGAAGGGGCATTTTCTCAACAACCCTAAACACAAAAAGGTATCATCCAGTGATCCAGGAGTATATAAGGTTCCTCGCTCTTGTCTCGAAGTCTATATTTGAGGAACCGAGAGAGCGATGAGCTTACGTATAAAGGAACATGTCAGCGAATTGAGGCCTAAACATTTCACGCAATCAGCACTAGCTGAGCATTATATCACAACAGGACATAGCCTTCCATTTGACAAAAAACCTGTGATTGCAATAACAAACAATATTTTCCTAAAAAAGTATAGAGAAGCAATCAAAATTCTGGAAACACCCTAATAACATTCATAGCAATATAGACTATAATACTAACCCGATGTAGCTTCCCGTCCCTCCGGGTTTGGAAGAAAAAATGATTAGCCAATAAGGTTTGATCAGTTCCTCCATTGGGCACTATGGCTAATCACAGGAATCGTTGATAGTATGTATAGGAACCAAAAACCTGAACGTCAGTCCCAGATCAGCCCTAAAGATGTGAACTATAACTTTCGCAAGACGTCGGAAAAATTTCTAGTATTGCGCACGATTGAAACCTGTACAATCTGTGTTAATTAGAGATTGTTTTTTTTCGGAAAATTAACAATAAAAATCTTGCTTACACCTTTTTTATGCAAATCTTCAATGTTAGGCAATGAATATTATTTATTTGAAAAATGTCTCGTAAAAAATGCAAAGCACTAGGATTTTCGAATACGGAATTTTTTGGCGTCTACTGCAGGTATTTTAATGATATATCTTGCTGTGATACTTGGTTCTTTTACGATAATTTGTATCTGTTTGCTAAAATTCAATCAACTGTTTGGCCATTCTTCGAAACATAGATTCCTCTTTCTAAAAAAAAAATACATTTCGAATGTTTGGTAAGAGCATTCTGTTGCTATATTTTACCATTACAAAAGTTAACGTCGGCAACATCTTTCTGTTGCGAAACTTCAGCGTAGAATATTTGCAACATTTCTTCAAACAATATTTTTGTAGAAACATGAATATACAAAAAATTTTCCAAACATTGTTGATAATCTTAAGCTTTCTAAAAAATATTTGTCAAAATAATGGAAATGTTTTGCAAGGTAATGAATTTTTATAATATATAGACATCGACTCAAGAATCGTTGTAGATTTTTTGAAGAGCATTAAGGCCTTTATATTGAAAAATGGCTTTGAAGTATTCTTTTTTAAACATTTGTTGGAAAAAAATTCAAATTTCCATCTATAGATGGAAAAGAAACGGAAAGAGATTTTTGACAGGTGCTGCATTCATAGTAGTAGGACAGCGCAACCAAGGCATGAAAGTAGCAGCAACACCAATTTTGGGAACGCGTCTGTCCCATAAGGTAAGTTTATCCATTCCTAAGACGACAGTTGCCCCAACTCGGGAACGCAGCGTTTCCTGACAGGGAGAACGGTTGTCATAAACAGAAGGCGTATTGCACTACTACAGTTTGGCGCAACGAAGTTACCTATAAGTGCCGTTGTTGTACCAAATTTCTTTCAGTATAGAAGCAAAATTTTCCAGTTGGAGCCCATCAGTTATGCACCTACGATAACATATGCTAATGGACAGAAATTAATTCACTAGCACGTGGTTATATGAAGCATTTGCTCATTCAAATGTATTGCAACAATTATTATTTGTTTGCTGAAACTAAAATATAGCAACAAAGTGATATCAAAAAAATATCTAGCATCAAAGAAAATAAAAAATCAAAGAATATAAGAATTTCACGAAATTTTGACAAAAGTTTTATGTTTCAGGAGTTCCTCATTCACCTCATAACTTTTTGGTTGGGGATTAAACGTTTTTGTGAAAAAATATTCATCCTTCTTTGTTAAAATGTCAATTAATACAGTTTTCGTTAGAAAATCATCTTCCTTGACAGAAAATTTAACCATTTGGTTGAGATTTGAACTTAGTTGAAAATTTATTTTTGTTGTGGCTAGAGATTCAACTCTTTGGTCGCAAATTTGAACATTTCGTTTGAAATGCTCTTTATCTCTTATTAAGAATGATTTCCTTTCCTCTTATTTGGTCAGTAACAGAACCATTTGGTAGAAAAAATTTGGTGGAGGTTGAAGATTCTAAATTTGGTTACAATTTACCTTTCATGGTTTATTTCAACATTATTTCTGTACTACTACTTCCTCTCTTCGATTAGAACATCATCTTCCATGTTAGAAAATTATTCCTCCCGGGTGAAAATTCATTTTTTCGTCTAAGAATTCATTCATTTTGTTTGGAATGCAACTTCTCTTGGATCGAAAACATTATTCTTAGGAACAAATCAATCAAAAAATCTTTAACTTTGAACTAAGTAGTGGAATTCTTAACCAGAACAGTAATAAACAGTTGATTATTTAACCATAAAATATAATTTTCTAAGAACAATGATATGCATGTATGTATGTATGTATGTATGTATGTATGTATGTATGTATTATGTATGTATGTATTATGTATGTATGTATGTATGTATGTATGGATGGACGCATGTATGTATGTATGTCTGCCTGTGAGCACGATAACTTTTGAAAAAAATAATCTATTTGATTGACCTTTGGTAAACTCTTCCAATTTGGGATTTTTTAATATTTTTTATGAAATTTTCTATAAAACCAATTTTACCTAAGGCTCTACTGGCCTTAAGGAACACGTTCTCAATAAAATACTCGCCAACGATCTTTACATCTCACATAGTTTGGCTATCAAATGGAATTATCCATTGTTTCAAACGCGTTGTCACCATTAAAACAGAAAATATACGTCTTCTGAAAAAATGTTAAGATGAAAATTGAAGGCCTTTTCAAGGTGAACAATTTTCCTATTTCATATCTCTTCTTATTGTATCTTATTGTTTGTTAGAAAATTGTATTTTTACATTCTCATTCTGAATGAGAAGGTATTGGTTTTATGCGAAAATTGGCATTTGCGGATTTTATGAAATCTCTACGTTTTGAGACCCCCTGAGTCAGAAAAAATGATTTTTACGAACGCGTCTGTCTGTCTGTAGTCTGTAATCTGTATACTCGATAACTTTCGAAAGAATTATCATATTGGATTGTGCGTTGACACACTTTTTTAAAACCGGGAAAGAAAGGGCAAGTTCGTTACCCAGCTATTTTGGATAAAAAATCAAAGAGGGGGAGCATCTTGAACATTTTTTCGGATTTTTTTTTCCAAGGAATCAAAAATCGTAAGTACGGTTTATTGTAGTAGGTAAAAAGTAAGAGAATTTATCCTAATGGACTGACGGCAGTAGCTGCGTGGTAACTTCCGACTTGGGCGGGATGTCGAATGTCAAGCATGAACGGGCGCAGTTAGCACTCGGGTGGGTGACTGTTCGGGATTCTCGCTTAGTCGTGTTTTCACCATGTTTAATTACTGTCGAACGGGACATTGGACGCCGAGGATCGTTGTAGGCAGTCGTGACTGTCGAATGCCTACATCTAAACCCGTCTGTCGATAATCAACTGCGCTCAGGAGTTTTGGTTTTATGCAGTTTCCCTCTCCTCTGATCAAATGTTTAGGCGATTGCGAGCGTTTTGAATCAAAAATCCGGCTGCAGACGGTAGGCGTTTCAGAGAATAAAAACCCCACAGGATTGAGTAGGTCAGGCATTGCTTGGAGGCTTATTATGAGAGTTGGGGTTATTTAGGATTTCGGGAAGGGATTTGAGTTGGAGGGTTCAATGTCTGACGATCTCCTGTAAGAGGGGGGAATGTAGATATGTAAAAACCCGGAAAGGGTATACATGGAGTGATAAATCTATTTATATCTATATTATCGTAATGGTTTTTTTATTTAAAAAAATTGTAAGAGTTGTGGCATTTTCAAAATTCAAAAATATGAACGAAAATGAGAATTTTTATTCAAATAACATAAGATTGGAAAAAAGTCAGAGGGAGAAAACTTTGCTCCTTGGGAGCCCTACAAGAAAGTGAATACAACTTTTTGAATTTTTTCAAAAAATCGAAAATTCCAATTTTGATCGCACAAAATATAATGAAAAATAATCTGTGAACTTGATAACTTTCGAAAGAATAATCATATTCGATCGTGCTTTGGCACACATTTTGAGGAACCAAAAATACAATTCCATTTCGGTAATCAGCTGTTTTGGATCAAAAAAGAGAGGGGGAGCTTTTGAAAATTTTTTGGGACTTTTTTTCCAAGATTTGTAAATTGTGAGTATGGTTTCTTGTAGTAGGTAAAAAGTGAAGCAATTCATCCTAATGGTTTTTTTTAGCAAAGACAAAATTTACAGAGTTATGGCATTTTCAAAATATAAAAATATAAACGAAAATGAGAATTTTTAGCCAAATAACGCGAGATTGAAAAGAAAGTCATAAGGAGAAAATGTTTCTTCTTCGGAGCCCTACAAGAATGTCAATACGACTTTTTGAATTTCTTCAAAAAATCGAAAATTCCAATTTTTATCGCACAAAATAGAATAAAAACTAATCTGTGTACTCGATAACATTCGAAAGAATGATCATTTTTGATCGTGCTTTGGCACCCAATTTGAGGGACCAATAGGACAAGTAGAATTCGTTAACCAGCTGTTTCGGATCAAAAATAAAAGGAGGGGAGCATTTTGAAAATTTTTTTGGACTTTTCTTCCAAGACTCAAAGATTGTTAGTACGGTTTCTTGTAGTAGGTAAAAATTAGAACGATTCATCTCTATGATTTTTTTCGATAAGAGCAAAATTGTCAGGATTACGGCATTTTCAAAATTCAAAAATATAAACGAAAATGAGAATTTTTCGCCAAAAAACGCAGAATATGAAAAGAAGTTTAGAGAAAAGAAAGTTTGATTTTGGGAGCCCTAAAAGATCGCGAATACAACTTTTTGAAATTTCTGAAAGAATCGAAAATTCCAATTTTGGATCGGACAAAAAATATTAAAGAACAAGGTACGAGGGATATAAAATAATATTATATAGCGTTGATACATTAGAGTTAGGGGTAATATAGGAAGTTTCGCGTTTCGGACATATATTTTTTTGTTTTAAACGTGACAACGCTTTTTAAACAATAAAAAAATCAATTTGCTAGCCAAAGTATGAGATATGTAAATATCAGTGGCAAGCATTGTAATGAGAATGTGGTCCTTAAGGCCAGTAGAGCCTTAAGTAAATTTAATATGAAAAAATCTGCCCACCGTGCGCGCACATTGTCATCGCGCGCGGCTCGCTTCGCTCGCTAGCTTGAGCGCGCCTATGGCGCGCGTTTTTCGGCTCTTGCGCTACACGCTCGGCCTTTGTACCTCCCTTCAGTTGTATATAGAGCTTGTGAAACTCAAAAGCGAAATGTCGACAACCTTAATTTGATGAGTGTTAATTCTCTTCTGTTAAAGCCTTTCTGAATACATTCCCACCGCGTGTCTCGTGCTGCGCACTCGATAAAGTTTTTCTAAAGCGGTAGATAAGTTTTGTTGAATAATTTTTTTACATGTTGTGTAGTTTTTCTAGAAATTCAATTCTTTTATTTTTGATTATATTTTTTACGAATGAAACAAAAACTACGCGTCCAATGGGAAAAATTATAACGAATTTACAGATATTTTTTGGGTATTTGACTTTTCTCTATCAATCTCCTGTGTCAGCCTTCGCCATTTTTTCAGAAATATTATTATTTCATTTTTATAGTTATTTTTCTTGATTGGAATGAAAACTACATTTCCTGTTAAAGCAGTTGATAACACATTCAAAGATATTTTCCTGGTAAAGAACTTGCGTCTATTTGATTTTTCCTAACCTTTTTTCAATTGTCCAGAAGTCCATTTTTTTCATTTTTCGTATGCTTCTTCATAAATGAAGCAAAAACTACTTGTCCTACCAAAATTTAATTTCACCTTTGTTAATCTTTTTTTGGTGCACCATTTCAATTCATCAATATTTTCACGTACCTTACATAGATAACAAAACATGAATTTTTCTATTTTTCATTATTTTTTGTTCGACCAAAATTTGAATTTTCGATTTTTTGAGAAAATCCGAAAAGTTATAAAGATCACCTTGGAGGAGTCTCAAAACGAAGCGTTTTTTTCTTCAAACTTCTTTCCATATCTTGCGTCATTTGGCTAAAAATTCTCATTTTCGTTTATATCTTTGAATTTTGAAAATGCCACAACTCTGACAATTTTGTTTTTATAAAAAAAAATTAAAAAGGTAAATTGTTTCACTTTTTACCTACTACAAGAAACCGTACTTTTAATTTTTGAGGCTTGGGAAAAAAAGTCCAACAAAATTTTCAAAATACTCCCCCTCTTTTATTTCCGATTCAAAACAGCTGGTTAACTACCTTGACTTGTATTTTTGGTCCCTAAAAATGGTTGCCCAAGCATGATCGAATATCATCAGTCTTTCGAAAGTTATTGAGTTCACAGATTATTTTTCATTATTTGTTATGCGATCAAAATTAGAATTTTTGATTTTGTGAGAAAATTCAAAAAGTTGTATCCACGATCTTGTAGGGTTCCAAAAAAGAAATATTTTTTATCCTTGACTTTCCTTTCAATCTTGCGTTATTTGGCTAAAAATTCTCATTTTCGTTAAAATTCTTGAATTTTGAAAATACCAGAACTCTGACAATTTTGTTTTTATCGAAAAAAATGATAAGGATAAATTGTTTCAATTTTTACGTGCTACAAGAAATTGTACTTCCGATTCTTCAGCCTTGGAAAAAAGGTCCAAAAAAGTTTTCAAAATGCTCCTCCTCCCTGATTTTCCATTCAAAATTGCTGGCTAACGAACATGACCTGTCTTTCTGGTCCTTCAAAATGTGTGCCAAAGGGCAATCATATCCGATCAGTCTTTCAAAAGTTATCGAGTATACAGTCGACGACAACGACAACGACAACGACGACGACGACAACAGACAGACAGAAACCAACGTAAAAACTACTTTTTCGGAATCAGGAGGTCCCGAAACGTGAAGATTTCATGAATTCCGCGAAAGCCAATTTTCTTATGAAACCAATACCTTCTCATTATGATGATAATGTAACAAAAAACACAAGTTCTGTACCATTTACCATTTAACATTTTTGAAAAAATGATGAAGGCAAAGGATCGATGGAGAAAACTAGTTCAACCGAAAAATATCTATAAATTTGTTATCACTTTTCCTATTAGACGCGTAGTTTTAGTTTTAACGTAAAAAATGAAATTAAAAATTCAAATTTGGACAAATTGTGATCGAGTGCGCAGCACGAGACACGTGATGAGAATGTTTTCGTTACAGCTGGAGAAGCTTTAACGAAACAGAATTCACAATCATCAAAATAAAGCGGTTGACATTTCGCTTTCGAATTTCAAAAGCTCTATATACAACTGTAAGGGAGTACAAACATCGGGCACGTAGCTCAAGGTGAATTCATAACCGGGCGCGGAGCACGAGGTGAGATTACCATCGAGCGCGTAGCGCGAGATCCGACAGACGTGCGCCCTAGGCGCGCTCAAACTTGCGAGCGAAGTGGGTACATTTTTCTTGTTGTTTTTTATGAATAGAACAAAAACTTCGCATGAGAAAGAATGATGAATAATAAAATTGGTAGATCTTTTTGAAGTGAACAATTTTGTTCTCTAACATTATTTTCTCCCATGTATAGTTTGGCCCTAAAATGGATTTTTATTTTTCTATATCATTTTTGCTAATAAAACAAAAACTACGCGTTCCATAAAGAAAATTGTTAATCCCAAATTTGTAGATCTAATTGGGTTAAACAATTTTTCTTCCCGTAGTTAATTTTTGTCTTGTATGGTTAAGATAGGAAGTCGATTCATGAATTTTTAATATTATTTTTGTCAATAGAATGAAAATAACGCGCCCTATTGAAAATGGTTGATGAAAAATTTGTAGATCTTTCCTAAAATAATAGTTTTTGTTGGATAATCTTTTTCCGTATTTTGTGGTTCAGACGAGAATGGATCTTCCAATTTTTGAGCATTTGTTTAAAGGTTAAACCTATAACCGTTGGTCAGAAGAATCTGGTTAACGAGCTTGACCTCTCTTTTTGATCGCCTAGATGGTTGCCAGGAACAATCCAATTTTTATTTGTCTTTCGAAAGTTATACAATATACAAACTATGCCAACGACAACAACGACATACACTATCGTAAAATATGTTTTTTCGGATTTATGGGTAATAAGGAAGAGAATCCTAATATGAAATCATTATGTCAACGAATTGAAGTTACTTTAGAATTTGACACATTCAAAAGATTCAACATTATTTAACATGTTACGTTTTTTTATTTTTTTTTCTAAACCAATGACTCCTGCAGAAATTATTGAAGCTATAAGCATGTAGAATTTTGGATTGTGTGACTTATTATTGTCTTGAGTTTAAATTTTTATGAAACAATTATTACATTTCGAAGAGGATTCATAATTTTCTATAACTTTTATGTTAGATTATCGGTGTCTTATATCAAAATTA
>WSXT02031660.1:0-13705 GCA_011762715.2 Neuroterus valhalla | reverse complement strand
TTTTCAAATTTGGAACTACCCTTTTGAATTTGGAACTACCCGTTTTGGTTGGTACTACCCCTTAAAATATACCCTGGAGCAGATATTAATTGCGCAACTTCAACAATCGCATGCAACTTTTGAGAAACAATCGAATACCGTCGAAATCAAGATAAATAATAAAATTTAATTAGATAAAAAGCCAGATCTACATGTACCGAAATTTTGGTGCAAACAGCCAGATTTTGTCGGTACACAGCGAAACTTCCTTAATAAAAATAAAAAAAAGGTATGGACGGGAGGAAAAGGCAATAAAAGTTATCAGTACATCTGTCTAAAACGATGACCCAAGAAAGATCCTTCCTAACTATTTTAAATGATTTCAGATTTGTTTTTTTGGAAAAAAATATATACGAATTTTTTAAATTAAAAAAAAAATTAATTTCACTCACTTCAATTTTTCAATTTGTTTTAGACTGTTTCCGAGTATTGCAAATACTTTTCAATGCAAAAAAACATTTTTCGTTCTTATGTATTCTTCTGGTTGGAAATAATTTACTTGTGTTCACATTTTTCAACAATGCATTTGAATTCTTGTGAATTCCACTTCAATAACTTTTGAAATTCACTCTGAATTTTCATTAATTCCATAGAATTCTTCCTAGTTGATCTGGGTTGTTTCAAATTATTTCAAATCATTTGGATTTCCTGTTAATAATAAATCACTTTCTGTCATTTTTTCAGAAAATTGTCAAGTGATGATCAAAATGATGCTAAAGAAGTTTTGCGTTTTTAGGAATAATTTGAAAGCTTTTGGATTCAACCTGAATTGCTATAAATTTACCCTACTTTCTCATAAGTTCTAACTAATTATTTTGAACTGTTATGGGATATTTTGAATAAACAACAAAACGTTTCTCTACCTTCAGTTGATTTTTTGATTAAAATTTTGTTACTCTTGGTAACTTTTCGAAAAAATAATCGATTTACAATTAATTGAACTGGTTTTGAATTTGGTTCAATGAATTCTATTCTTTCTATTTTTTTATAATTTCAAATTCTTTCGAACAACTTTACATTTTTTTCTGTTTTTCATTTGTTTAAATTTGCTTTGAGTATATGAATTGTTTTTGAATTTCTGATTCTTTTGAATTTAATAGAAAACGAGCCACTTTTGGCAACTCTGAAGAAAGAAAAAATTGTCAACAATAATGGAAATGAAGCTTGAGTGGTTTCGCATATGCATTCGTCAAGTCCAACAAGCATACAATTTTATCATTGTGGTAGGGCATAAGACTTCACGAGCAGCACCACATTATGATTTCATGGGCACTCTTTACGAGGCGCTTTTTCCTGAGCTATAAAGCGCTGAGCATATCGCTTTACCAGTAAATTATAAGCGCGACAAACAAATTCTAAGAAAGTAGTGCTAAAGATCCGGTTAAGTCAACAATAATTTTTTTTCATCACTCTACATTCAGCAAATCTTTAGAAAATTAAGATATCCATGAAAAAAGAGAATCAGAAACGAATTAGAGATCAGGAATTCTTAAATTTTTTTCAATTCTTTGGAAATTCCTGTCATTTCTTCAAGATACACTGATTTTCACTGAATTCTACTCAATTCAATTTCTTTTTCTTTCAAATTCCCCAAAATGTTCCAATTGACCTCAAATTTTTAGGCATTGCATAGAATTCTCTTTGATTCTCCTACATTCACTCTTATTTCACAGAAATAAATCTAATATTTTTCATTTCTATAGGGAATAACAAATCTTTCAAAAAAGAGATTCAGAAGCGATTGAGAAGTAAGGAATTCTTTTTTTTTTCATTCTTTGGAATTCTCTGGCATTTTTTTTGGTGCACTCAATTTTTCTGAATTCCACTTAATTCAACGACTTTTATTTTCCAATTTTCTCTAAAGTGTTTCAATTCACATCGAATTTTTAGACATGGAATCGAATTCTTCTTGATTCTCCTGGAATCTTCTACATTCACTCTGATTTTTTCAGAAATAAATATAATATTTTTCATTTCTATAGGAAATAACAAATCTATCAAAAATAGATTCAGAATCAAATTAGACATAAGGAATTCTGGATGTTTTTCGATTCATGGAATTCCCTGGGATTTTGTGTGAAGTACACTCAATTTTTCTGAATTCCACTCAATTCAACGAATTTTCAATTTTCCCTGAAGTGTTTTGATTCAAATCGAATTTTTAGTCATTGAATCGAATTCCTCTTGATTCTCCTGAATTCTTCTACATTCACTTTAATTTTGTGTAAATAAATATAATTTTTTCATTTCTATAAGAAATAATAAATCTATCAAAGAAAGGTTCAGAATCAAATAAGAGATCAGGAATTCTGGAATTTTTTTCAATTCTTTGGAATTCTCAGGAATTTTTTACAAAATACACTTGATATTTCTGAATTCCACTCAATTCAACGACTTTTCTTTCTCAATTTTCCCTAAAGTATTCTAATTCACATAGAGTTTTTAGTCATTGAATCGAATTTTCTTGATTTTCCTGAATCCTTCTACACTCACCCTAATTTTTCAGAAATAAGTATAATATTTTTCATTTCAATAGGAAATAACCAATCTGTCAAAAAAGAGATTCATAATCAAATAAGACAAAAGGAATTCTTGAATTTTTTCCAATTCATGGAATTCCCTTCGGGCTTTTTATGAAGTACATTCAATTTTTCTGAATTCCACTCAATTCAACGAATTTTCATTTTCAACTTTTCCTAAAGTCTTTTAATCCAAATCGAATTTTTAGTCATTGAATCGAATTCCTCTTGATTCTCATGAATTCTTCTACATTCACTCTGGTTTTTTTCAATCCTTTGGAATCCCTTGGGATTTCTCCAAGATCTGTCAAAATGAGATTCAGAAGCGAATTAGAGATCAAGAATTGTTTCTTTTTTTAATTCTTTTGAATTCCCTGAAATTTTTTTTGAAGTACACTCAATTTTTCTGAATTTCACTCAATTCAACGACTTTTCTTTCTCAATTTTCCCTAAATTGTTTTAATTCAAGTCGAATTTTTAGTCATTGAATCGAATTCTTCTTGATTCTCCTGAATTCTTCTACATTTACTCTAATTTTGCAGAAAACAATAAAATATTTTTTATATCTTGTCATTCAGTTGCATGCTTCTGGAAATCATCTTAAATTCTTGTTGAATATATGAATTATTATTCTGGTTATTATATGCGATTAGGAATCCCAGATCTATTCAAAGTTCTTCACAGATGTAATAAACAAGAGCGATGGTGACAAAAAAGTAATTTTTTTCAAATTAGGAAAACATTATCTTTAGATATAATTGGAATGAATTTCCAAAAAACTTTCTAATTTAAAACTTTAAGAAATAACTGCATTCATGAAGAACACTTTGAAATATTTTGATTTGAAAGTGAAGAACATATTAAATAGCTATAAAATTGAAACTTTGAAAAGCTCTTGGGCTTAGGAAGCAAATCAGAGATCGGGAATTAAAGTTCTATTTGATGTTCTATAAAGTTGTGGTAACCAAGTTTGATAGTAACAACAAATAATTTTTCTTTTAGGAGGGACTTTTTTCCGATTTAATTTTCACAAATCGGAGTCAAAGAAAATCCCCGATTTTGTGTTCTCCATAATCATGAAAATTTTTGTATTTTTGACAGAAAGTTTTGTAGCCTAAGGTTTAAGAAACTGGGTTATTCGTTGTAGATGGATTTTTGACAAGCAAAGACACATCTTCAATGAGGATAAATTTTTTCACAGAAAGATGCTTTTTTGATTAATCCTCCTAAAAAAGAGTATTATAATTAGAGTTGTAATCTTATAAAATCATATTTATCATACTGATACGCATAAATTAAAGAAAAAAATCCCAGAAATTCAATTTTGTAACCTAAAAAATTGTTAGGGTATTGCGTTGGGGCCCAGATGGGTTCTTCCTATTATTCTCACGGTACGCATTAGGAAAACTGTTTTGGAAAATTAGACCAGTTCTGTAACTTAAAACTTTTCGAGGCCATTAACGGGATTTGGAGAAGGCTCCTAATAAGGATCCTTTCCAATTTACAATAAAAGTCAGGAGCACTTGCTGGGGCCCTAATAGGCCCGTTTTGTGAGAAAAGTCTGGTTTCCCTTTTTGTTTTGATAAAATTAGTCTTATATAGAGTGCGAAATCTATTAAATGATCAGAACATCTTATACAGCTTATTCTTGAAGTAAGGATATATTTTACCCACAATAAGAAGTTTATTACAGAACATTTTTTAATGAATAAGGTTGTCACATTTTGACCACAGTAGTTTCCGATGAGGGCCACCCTAAAAATAAAAACTGTTAGTGCTCCAAAAAGGGAGAACTATGAGCGCCCCAAAAGAGCCCCAATATGGCCTTGAGAGCAATTCCTGCACAGGAATGTTTACCGGTATAACTGAAGAAGTCGATCTTGCCTCCCCGGTGGCCTTAAATCATCGCTAGGCCGTACTTTTCCCAACTGAAGATAATCTGACTGAACGACTTTCTTGCAATAATCGCGGTTTACCAATAAGTTTGAACCAACCACTTGTAATTATTCTCAATGAATATCGACTCAAGCTTCGTGGAACTTACTTAGAGGCTGAAATTGCCCTTGTGCCGACAAGGAGAGCCGTACAAAAAGAATGTCCTTGCTCTGTAGCGATGGCATTTTTTGAAATGGAACTTAGTATGGTGCAGGTTTGGCTTTGGCTAGACTGTCTGGTCTGGAAGGTTGGATTTGCTCCTGGTCCAACGCGGATCTGGTCCAGGCCTGACTTTATCCAGAACGTAAAGTCCGGAAGGTCTGATCTGATCCTTGTTCGACACGGGTCTAGTACAAGTTTGAATTCATCTAGACTGTTGGGTGTTAAAGGTCTAATTTGATCCCGGTCTGACGCGGATCTGGTCCAGGTCTAACTTCATCTAGAACGTAAGGTCAGGAAGGTCTGACCTGACCCTGTTCCGATGCTGGTCTGATCCAGGTTTGACTTTATATAGACTGTTGGATCTGGAAGGTCTGATCTGATCCTGGTCCGCTGGTCTAGGCTTGACTTCGTCGAGAACGTAAGGTCTGGGGTGTCTGATCCGACCCTGTTCTAATACTGGTCTAGTCCAAGTTTGAATCCGTCTAAAACGTTAGGTCTGGAAGATCTGACCTGACCCTGTTCCGATGCTGGTCTGGTCCAGGTTTGACTTCATATCGACTGTTGGATCTGGAAGGTCTAAACTGTTCCTGGTCCAACGCGGATCTGGTCTATGCCTGACTTTATCCCGAACGAAAGTTCTGGAAGGTCTGATCTGATCCTGGTCCGCTGGTCTTTTCCTGACTTTATCTAGAATATAAGATCTGGAAGGTCTGATCCGACCCTGTTTTAATGCTTATCTGGTCCAAGTTTGAATTCATTTAGACCGTTTGGTCTGGAAGGTCTGGTCTGACCCGGTTCCGATGCTGGTCTGGTCCAGGTTTGACTTTATATAGACCTTTGAGTCTTGAAGTTCTTAACTGTTGCTTGTCCAATGCGGATCTGGTCCAGGACTGACTTTATCCCGAACGTAAGGTCTGGAAGGTCTGATCAGATTCTGGTTCGACGCTGGTCTGGTCCAAGTCTGACATACTCTAGACCGTTAGGCCTGAAAGATTAGATATGCCCCTGTTCCGATGCTGGTCTAGTCCAGGTTTGAATTAATCCAGACCGTCGCGTCTGGAAGGTCTGATCAGATCCTGATCCACTGGTCTAGGCCTGACTTTATTGAGAACGTTAGGTCTGGAATGTCTAATCTAATCCTTGCCCGACGCGGGTCTGGTCCAGGTCCGACTTTATCCAGAACATAAAATCTAAAAGGCCTGGTTCGAGACTGGTCTGATCCAAGTCTGACTTCATCTAGACCATTAGGTCTGGAAGGTCTGATCTGACCTTTTCCCCATTCTGATTTGGTTCAAGTTTGAATTTATCTAGACTGTTGGTTCTGGAAGGTCTGAACTTCCCTGGTGGGTCTGGACTAATCCTGATCTAGCTTTAGCTGATTTTTCTTGTCTGCACGGGCTGGTCTGGTACTAGACTAGCGCTGCGTATCTATCGGAGAGCAGGGAATTTCTAAGTTTATTACGGTATGTCAGTTATGGCCCCGGCCTCACTCTAGTCTGTCCCTAATCGGCTATCGAGGAACAAAAAACTTCGAATTTAGGTCCCTTATGTCTGAACTGGCTCAGGATTGGTGCTGATAACGAATGAATTTATAGATTCTATCAGAAAATTTTCGTTGACATATTTTGAAAAAGTTACTATGGCCAAAAGTGATAGAAAATAAGGAATTAACATTAAAAAAATAGGTCTCTATTTATAACTATCACCTGACCAGCGAATGACGAAAGGCTGACCTGGGACTAGTCAGAAGAAGAGTTACACTTCTTGCCAAGCCTAGGCCAGACTGTCTGGTCAGGTTCAAGACTAGGAACGCGACAGTCCAACTAACCAACATGGATCCTTTTAGCCGTCAGTTTTGTTATCTAAAGGAGTCAACTAAGGTCATTTCGACTGTGAATCTTAATTCTGAAAGGGATGTAGATTTTGTTCTCTATATGAACCAACTTGTTTCGTTTTTGAAGGTGTCCAACCTGAAACATTTTGGCTTATGCTTTTGTTTTCTAAATCAACCAACTTGAATCGTTTCCACTACAGTCATCTTTCAGCTTTTGATCTCGTTCTCCAAAGGTACGAACTTGGATCAGTTATCACGTCAAAATCATCTCCTTGCTGTAAGTTCAACTTAGAAATGGCATAACATGGATCCCTTTAGCTTTATTTTTTTTCCCCAAACGGAAGAACTTGGATTTATCTTGCGTCAGAGTCTTCTTTTGGCTTTTGGTTTCTTTTTTGAAGGGGCCTTACTTGGATCTTCTTGACTGTTAGTTTTGTTTAAAAAAAAACAACTAAAGTTCAGTTGAAAAATTGTGTAACTTCGATTTTTCCTGATGTTTTTCTTGTTCTCGCAAGGGACCATCTTGGTTCGTTTCACGTCAAGGTCATCTTTCAGGTGCCAGTCTTGATTTCGAAAGGGACCATCTTGGATGCTTTTGGACGTTAGTTCTGTTTCTGAGATGGCCAAACATAGATCTTTTTGAATGTTAGTATTGTTTTTGAATCGGCCTAACTTGGATTATTTGGGCTCCCAGTTTTGTTTCTGAAATAGCCCAACTCGGATCGTTTCCAAGTTAAGGTCACCTCGAGGTTGTTGGATCGATACTAGCGTTAATTAGACGCGGCATTTTTTGGGTCCCTTGGGACACAATGGCAGCCAGTTCGGCGGCGTTGGAACGATTTAAACGAAGTAGCGAGAAAGGAGAATATCCCATTGTGTTTCGCGGTCGCGGTGTTGCTCTTGACGCTCTCGCTTGGTCTTGTCAGTGATCTAAATGGCGAATCTCGATAGAAGCGATATAAGAGGCAAAAATAAGTGCAAAAAATACAAAAATCGAAACAATAAGCTCGATTATCCAGACGAGAAATTGATTCCTTAGCGGCTTGTTTGAACCTCCTGGCTAACATATGCGGTCAATTTTTCGTGTTCATTCTCCCGTCCGACCAAAACCTTTACGGTCCCTTTCACGCGACACTAACTTACAAAAATAAAGCATATAAAAAGAGCTACCATTCAACAAAATTGTCAAGCGCTTTTGGGAACTTGTATACAAGCAACTCTTTGAATTTGTTGATGAAAATTATCCTAGATCATACCCGGGTGGAAAGATTTATTCGGAAATTATGGATATGGTCCCATACAGTACCCCGTGGAAATTTATGGAGATGTCTTAATGGTTTTCCACGTGATGGCGTGACTATTATTTTCGTTTCTGAGAGTAACTAAATTAGGTCGTTTCCACATCAAAGTTATTTTTCAGCTGTAAGTCTTGTTGAGAAAGAATAAAACAACTTGGATCGTATCTACGTCAATGTCATCTTTAAGCTGTCAATTTTTTTCGGAAGGGAACAACTTGGATCATTTTGGATGGTAGTTTTGGTCTTGGGATGACCTAACCTGGTACCTTTTGGATAAAAGTCTGGTTTTTGAGATCGTTCAACTTAGATAGTTTTTGATGTTTAGAGGCATTGTTTAAAAAAAGCAACCCGTGAAAATTGATAAATAATTTTTACATGTTACCTCCTGGCTGTTAATTTTGTCTTCAAAAGGGACCAACTTGAATCGCTTTTACTTCGAAGTCATCTTTCAGCTGCTAGTTTTGTTTCCTAAAAAGACTATTTTGGATCCTTTTGGATGTTAGTTTTGTTTTCGTAATAGCTTAACAGGGATTATTCTAGCCGTTAGTTTTGTTTTTTTAATCTACCAAGTTGGGTCGTTTTCACGTCTAAGTCATCTTTCAGATGTTAGTGATGCTAAGATGTGGTGTTCTTTGTTATGAAATATTATAAAATTTCTACGTGGTTTTTTTCAATTTACTTTGATTCCTTCGGAAATGCACTCCTATGTTGGAGAAATGAATATAAAATACATGATTAAACAAAATAACATTCAAGCAAAAATATAACAGTAAGGTATCGGGTTGAAAAAATTATTTTGTATTGAAAAGATGAATTTTTGAATAGAATATCAAATTCATGACAAAAAAGTAAATTTTGAACAGGAGCGTTAAAATTTTAACTAGTAGTTGAATTAGCAAGCTGGAAAATGAATCTTGAAACAAAAAAATTAATTTTTTTATCAGAAAGAAACGAATTTTTCAGCAAATTTTCAACTTATATGATGAAACTTCAACCATAAGAATTACTTTTGAAAAGAATAGGTCAGTTGCTAACTAAGGAGTTGAATGTTGGATCAAAATTATCAGTTTCTGAACAATTTGCTAATAAAAGAGCGAAATTCTAACAAAAAATATTAACAAAGTTCATCAACAACAAAATAGTACACTTTTTAACCAATTAGTTGAATTTTCTAACATTATTTTTATTTTTAGCTGCATAATTAATTTTTCTATGGAAAAAGCGATTTTGAAAGAAAAAAATCTGCCCACTACGCGAGCACATACTCATGGCGCGCGGCTCGCAAGTCTGAGCGCGTATATGGCACGCGTCATTTGGATCTCGCGCTTCGCGCTCGGCTGCTTACGTGCTTGATACAGTTTATAGTGTAATGTATACAGAGTTGCAAATATTGAAAAATGGTTGAAAACCACTACTTCTATGAATGAACATTATTGAATTTTTCACTTATATTTGCTGGCAAATTTTTAAAAATTAATTTTACCTAAGGCTCTCCTGGCCTAAAGGAATACATTCTGACTACATTGCTCGCCAACAATCTCTACATCTCGCATAGTTTGGCTAGCAGATTGAATTTCTCATTGTTTAGAAAGCGTTGTCACGAATGGAAAAAAACATACGTATGATTGAAAAACACTTCAGACAAAACTTTAAGGCCTTTTCAAGGTAAACAATTTTTCTATTCCATGTTTCTTCTTGTCTCTTATTGTTTGGATGGAAAATGGTATTTTTCCATTTTTGTAAGTGCGTTATCGTGATTAAAACGAAAACTGTACGGCTCATCAAAACATAATCAACAGAACAATTTTTGTACTGGTCATTTTATTCATATCTTGCATAGTTTTTCTGAAAAATGTAAATTTTCATTCTTGGTAACATTTTTCACGATATAAACAAAACTGACATCTTATGAAAAAAGTGGCCTCAAAAAATGTTTAGATCTTTTTAAAATGGATAATTTTGGATCTGAACATTCTTTTGCACCTTGCATAGTTTGAGCGGGAATGTGCATTTTTTATTTTTCAAAAAGCTTTTTCGATAGATAAAACCAGAAACATTGGTAAAAAATGCCTAGTTAATGGCTTTTTTTTCCTAAAAACGTTTAGAAATCATTGAAAAGAAATTTGGTGAATGTTCGAAAAAAGTTTGAGAAACGTTTAAGACGTAAAATTTTGAAAATCAAAATTATGACCATATTCCAAATATTTTGTAAACGTTTGGAAAACGTTTAATAAAAAAATGTATCAGACAGATCGTTTGATCTTTCTCGCAAGTGGCAGGAAACTCTGGTGATTATTATGTAAACGACTGTCAAACATATATGTTTACACGAAAAGACACGTAAAAGTTGTCATTAGAGATTAGAATATGGCTTCAATTCTACTAACAGAATTTTTTTTTATTTTTCTATCTAACGTTCTGCAAACCTTCTTAAAACGTTTCCTAAACGCTTGCGAAACCTTTTTCCAACGTTGGATAAACGTTTTTTAAGCGTATGATAAATGTCTTGCAAACGTTTTAGAGACGATTGGAAATTGAATCTGCTCAAGTTTTGCTTGGTTTAACGTTTACTAAACGTTTATGAAAAGTTTTGTTTGCTCAAAGTATAAAAAATGTGCGGAAGTATCCTACATTTAAGAAATATTTTTTTTACCAAAATTTACAAATGTTTGCCAGAAAACGTTGTCAAATCGTTTGCAAGACGTTCGGCGTTATCCGGGCAATACCTTGTCATTCAGAATGAGAATGTAAAAAATTAAATTAATAGCTCTAAACTCAAATTCTAGGTTTTTTGTGTGTCGCTGATTACGAATCTGGCATCAGAATATTAAAATTTGAAACACCGAATATCGATCGCTTGTTACAAATCTGAAGTAATGATATGAGAATCCAAAATGGCTGATCCAATATGGCGGATCAGAAGATCAAAAAATCAACTTTTCGGCTCGAAACTCGGTAGGTCAGGGTATTAAGTTACTGATTATAAATCCAGCATCAAAATTTCAAAATTCAAATTGGCTGATTTGATATGGCGGATAAAAACAAAACAAAAAACTCACCTTCTTGGCTCCAAACTTGGTAGGTCGGAATTTCTAGTGTCACAGATTAGAAATCTAGCATCAGGATCTCAAAATTCAAAACGGTTGATACAATATGGCGGATCAAAAAAACAGAAGGCCAACTTTTTGGCTCCAAACCCTGTAGGTCAGGGTATTTAGTGTTACTGATTAGAAATCTAGTATCAAAATCTCAAAACTCAAATTTGTTGATCTAATAAGACAGAAGAGAACGCCAGAAAATTAGTTCATTGTACCTGGGATCAAAATATGGAAATTCTAAATGTCTAATCCTAAATGGCGTACCTTATTCACAGAAAAATTGACAAAGTTGGTTTTTTACTCAATATCCAGGGCGTTTCTTAATCGCTGATTACGAAGTCAAAGTCAAAATATAAAAATCCAAAATCGCTGATCCAATATAGTGGAAGCAAACTTGAAAAAAATTGAATAATTGGCTCATGGCTCGGTATCTAGGATTGTTTATGTCACCCATAACGAATTTGGCGTCAGAAAATAAGGAATGGCAACAGGAAATACAATATGGCGTACTTCGTCCACAAAAATTGACCCAATCGACTCGGAATTCGGTATATAGGTGTTTTGAAAGGTTGAATCCAAAATAAATTTTCCTCCCAGAGTTTTTCGGACTCTCCCAAAAGTTAAGTTTCTTTTACCCAGATTTATTCTATTGTCACTACTTGGTACCACGTGTTCGCTATCGTATCGCATTTTTCAGGGGTGCAAGCGTGGCAGCTACCTATAAGCATAATTTCGAACGGTTTTACCGACAAAAGGGAACATCATCCAACCCTCAAGAAGTTATCATTTGCATTCCCTGATCGGACACGTGGCCCCACGTTGGGCTTATATCGAGGTTTCTACACCCTCGGCTGTCCCACCTCGCACGCGAATTTCTTAGAGACCATGCTCTGTTTTGCATAATTTCACGAATCGCATATAATCGTTCCGTACAAAAGTACCGGCATTCATGTCGCAAGTGGTCATCATTAGCATAAGGTTTTCAAAATAGCACGCCCAACGGCAAAGACGACACGTGGCTCGACACGAGACGGAAGGTCTAGATTAGGTTACCTATGGTTGTTATACACATCAAATTACTCCAGCCACCCTTAATAAATATGCACTTGCCAATCTCAGGTTCAAAATTTATTTGCAATTTATTTTGATTTCTGAAGTGAAACTTCTAGACGAGGGTTGTGAATTGGATAAGCGGGGATGCTTCGAGTGAAATGGTGACGCAGTACGCTGCGGGTACGCAAGCCAATTAAAGGTTTGGATGCAACCAAAAAAAGATGTTCTTTCAACTAAATAGTGGGATTTCATAACTCAGTAAGAGGAGTATTCGAGAATCAGATGAATCGAACGAAAGGGGACCAATTTTTATGCATAGTAGTCGAATCCTCGAATTGAATATTCAGATAAAAATAATATTTACCACGATAAAAAAGGAATTTCCAACAGAAAAGTCAAATTTTCAACAAAAAAATCTAATTTTCCGAGGTAATAGTTAATTTACCACCAAAAAGTTGATTCAAAACCAAAAATTTAGATATTCATATAAATCATTGAATTTTCAACTAAACGAAATAGAATGAACAATTTTCAAAAAAAGGGAAATCCACACCAAATTATTTTATTTTCCTACTGAATCGTCTGAAACATAGTTTCAAAGCAAAATATAACAAATAAGTTTTTAGGTCACAAATTACATTTTAACAAACAAAAAAAACAACAATTTTCGACCAGATAAATCGAACAGAAGACTAAATTTCATAATGGATAATTTAATCCTCCAATTTCATCTTCAGATGAAAATAATATTTATACTAATAAAAACCAAATATCCAACAAAATAGTTGAACTTTCAACCCAGAAATATGAATATTTGGAATAAGAGTTCACTTCCTACTAAATTTTGAATTTTCAGAACAGAAAGATGACTTTGCTACAGAATAGTTCAATTTCCAAAATAATAATATAAGTTTTCTCCAAAAATTTTGGTTTAAAATCAAGAAGTTCAGTAATTGAATGAATTACAAAATTTTCAACGAAAAATATGAATTTTCAACAAAAGGGTAATTAAGAATGATGAAAAATGTGGGATTTCCAACCCAAAATAAAAATCTCCTCAGAAAAAGCTTAGTCTCAACCAAATGGTTTAATATCAAAATAATATTGAACTTTCCAAAAAAATGATTGAATATACTACGAAAATAGTTCATTTTCTAATCAAATAGTTGAATTGAACACCAATAGAACAAATTTTCAAGAGAAAAGGAAAATTTCTAAAAAAAAGAACTTCAACAACATATTTTAATTTCGAACAGAACGTTTTGATTCTTAGCAAACACAGATTTATTTTTCAGAAAAGGACGAATTTACAGGAAAATGAAGTTTCAAACAAATAAATGAATTTTTAACAAAGAAACATAAGGTTCGAACCAAAATTGAACCATAAAGGATACAGTTTATGAATTAGATTTTGATATACAAGAAAACAGATAAGATCTTCAACCAGATAAATCGAACGGAAAAAGACCAATTTTCATACAAAATAGTTGAATCCTTAAATTAAGTATTTAGATGAAATTAATCCCCCCCCCCCCCTCCGCCCATAATAAGTAATTTCCAACAGAATCGTCGAATTTTCAAACAAAAAATATGATTTTTCAAGATAAGAATTAATTTCCTACTATATTGTTGAATTTTCGAAACAAAAAGATAAATTTCCTACGGAAAAATTCAATTTTCAAAAAGACCTTCTTCAAGGAAAGATAAATTTTCAACGAAAAAGTTGGGTTGAAACCAGAAAGTTAAATTTTCGAAAAGAAATTTTAG
>WSXT02031659.1:0-28502 GCA_011762715.2 Neuroterus valhalla | reverse complement strand
CTCTAATACTTTTCTCAAAAAAAATTCCCAAATAAAGTACATTTTTTTCGGGTCCACAAGGTGAGAACCTGCCTTAAATCGGTTTTTTTTGTCATCGTTAATTGAGTTTTGTCATTTTCAGTTGAATCGTTACAATTCTTGTAAAGGAATAGTATGCTTTTGTGGAAATTTTGAGTATTTTTTTCAAAATCAATTATTTTGCAATGTTTGATCTGTTGTTTTAAAGAATGTTTAGAATGAACGTCATGAATTAAAATAAATCTTTGCAATTTGCGACGAACATGAATATGGTACTTTTAGTTGACCGAGAAAATCCGGGAAATGAACGGGAATTTGAAATCGTACGCCAAATTGCCACCCTGATCCTGATAGGAGAATTTCGAAAAAAGACAAAGATGAGGAAGAGTTATATTCTTTTACCGTCCCGAAAAATTGTGTTCCTTCGTGGCAAAAAGTAATAAACGGGGAAATTTTGGAGTAAAACAATTAATGAATCCTAATAAAATTATAAGATATCTTTCGATTCTTATTTGATATCCAAATTAACATTTGGGCGAAAGGCGATCAGCGCCGCAGTTTCATATTTCTTCCGCAGAGACAACTTGGGAACTATAATCATAATCATCGTGACAGCCTCCTGCTGCTGAGTCAAGCTGGGAACCAACTGTCTATAGGATACAATGAGTGGCGTGGCATACCCCTGATTCTGAAACAGAGAATTTCCCAGAAGACTTGAAGTTTTGACTCTTAACGCAGAATTTTTTAAAAGAATTATGATTCTCATTTTGAACAGGAAATTGGAAAAATTAAATTTTTGTCTTGGAACGGGAAATATTATGGAATAATTAGGATTTTTATTTAGATTGAGGAATTTCCCAAGAGAATTACAATTTTGATTCAGAAAAATGGATATTCCAAAAGAATAAAATTTTGATTCTAAACGGGTAATTTTCCCGGAGAATTAGGATTGTGATTCAAATCTCCGAGCAGAATTGCAATTTCTGATTTGGAGCAGTGGATTTTCTTAGAAAAGTTACTATTTTGACTTTGAATGGGAAAGAAAAGAATTATGATTCTGATTTGGAACAGGGAATTTTTGGAAATGATGATAATTTTTGTGATGGTTCAGAGAATTTTTCAAAAGACTTACATTTTTAACTTTGAACAGAGAATCTTCTGAGACAGAATTCTGAATGAGATCAGATAATTTTCCAGAAGAACTATATTTCTGACTTGGAACAAAGAATTTCCCAAAAGAAATTAAATTCCCAATTAGGACCTGGAAATTTAAAAAAATAGTTTATTCTCCAGCACGAGAAAATGAAATAAATAAATAAATTTTATTTCTCTCATTACAGACGATTTTCGAATATTCTGCGGTGATTTGGGAAACGACGTCACCGATGAAATGTTAATCCGAGTTTTCGGAAAATATTCCAGTTTTCAAAAGGCGAAAGTTGTGCGTGATAAAAGAACAAACAAAACGAAAGGCTTCGGTTTCGTTTCTTTTAAGGACCCTCAGGATTTCATCAAGGCGATGAAGGAGATGAACGGTGAGTTACTGATAAATTAATAACTCTTCTTAGAAAATAAAACTTTATTACATAATGATCGTAATACAGATTCGTGATAAATCGTTCGTTCGAATAAAGTCGCTGTCGTGCATTCGTCAAAATATAAATTAAAATAAATAAAGGCATAAGTTTCAAAAATAAAAGTTCAATCAGTATCGAGATAAATAAAATAAAATAAAATCCGTAATGAGATCGTTTTCTGCGAGGACTTTCCTGTCTCTTTCTCCTGAGAAAGTCCCTTTCATCTGCCACTTTTTGTCGTATTTAATCCATTTACGTATTCTATTTACGTTAATTTACTTTCCGGAGGGCCCCCAACCGTAAGAGATAAAAAGCTGGGGGATAATTGAATATTGTCTTCGCGGTTGTCCTGACGATCCATTTCGAAGTGCGACTCGATAATTCGGTTGTGTATTTTTACTTGGAATTGGAATCATTTCTGAATTTCTGTTTGGTGATTCGGATTTTTGAGCTTCTCCTGGATTTGATACTGGATTTCCGTGATTGTTTCGAGAACTGTGCGGGCTCATGTAAAGAACCGAAAATGGCATTCCTCCCGCTCCCCAACTTCGCGACATAAATACGTCCTTTTTCGATAATCTGCTGGGCAGTAAGGAGGAACCTGGAATCATTCGGCTCGGTGTTTCGAGCTTCTCCAGACTTTCTTGCCAGGGGACTAAATTCGCTCCTCGAATTGTCTGTATCCTGGAACGGATTTAGAAATTAGGTTCGGAAGTTATTTGGCAACTTTAAGAAAAATTATTTAGAGATTACAGTCCATCCCCTTTTTCACCTCCTCTTTGAATTTGAAAAGATTTGGACCCTTATTTCTCCTTTTTTGAAAAGTTCCAATTCATTTTTCGAGAATCGTGAACAGAAATTGACGAGATTATTAGACCAAAAAGATTAATTTTGAACTAAAAAAGTTGAATTTTAATTTTGATGTAACGGTTTTTGACCAGGCATATATAAATAATATTATCATGTTAATTTTTCTGTCTACGGGTCTCATCAATTTTTAAATATTTGAATAATTAATTATTAAAATATTGTTTTTCTTTTTAAATTGCGAAAAAAGGACTCTAGCTCCGCTGGGATTCAGAAATTAGCCGGAAATCTGTAGGACTTGAGTTCGAATCCCAGCGGAGCTAGAGAGTCATTTTTTCACAACTTTCAAAAAATATATATTTAAATAATCAATTATTTAAATATTGATGAGACCAGTAGACAGAATAATCAACATCATAATATTATAAAAAAGTTGAATTTTGACCCAAAATGGAATATTGTAAATTTTGTCAAAAAAATAAATTTCAACCAAAATCAAAACGAGTTTTTCAACAAGAAAATTAAATTTGTAACCGAAGAGAAAAATCTTTAAGAAATAAAAAATTAATTTTCAACGAAGCAGTTCAAATTTCAAAACCAGAAGTTGTATTTTTCGACAAAATAGTTCAATCCTTAACCAAGGTGGCGATTCGGCGGACGATTTTAAATTCCCGGTTATATTCTGGTTCTTCCCGGTCAAGTTTTACAATTTTCCCGGTCAACTAGAAACATATTCATATTTGTCGCAAAACTCCAACCTTTTTTTTATTCATGACGTTCATTCTGAACATCCTTTAACACAACAGAACAAACAATGCGAAATAACTCAATTTTGAAAAGAATACTGAAATTTTCAACAACAAAAAATATTTTTTTTTACATAAATTGGAATAGTTAAACTTGCAATCAAAAAAATCAATTTGAGGTAACAAAAAGAACCGGATTTCCAACCAAATAGTTCATTTTTCAATGGAGAAGATGAATTTTCAAATAAAAAGATAAATTCTCAACTGGATCACTTCGATTTTCAATCATGAAGGTGAATATTCAAGCATAAAGATCAATTTCCGAGTAGAAGGAATAATTCTCCAAGAAGAAATACAACGTTTCAACAAAATAGTCGAATTTCAAACCCAAAGCATAATTATTTTCCACCCAAAAATGGAACAGTAACATTTTTAGTTCAACAAACCAATTCCAAACCAAGTATCAGAGTTTCATACTAAAACAAAGATTTTTCAACTTAAGGAGTTGAGTTTTCAAACAGATAAATTACCTTTTACTGAAAAATATAAATTCTCAACGAAAATTGGAATAATCAAATTTTAAATTGAAAAAAGGGATGTTTAACTAAATAAATGAATTTTTAACCAAAACTATAGAATTCCCAATTTGAATAAGTTAAATTTTCAGTTTAAAAAAATTAGTTATAAAAAAACTAACTCTCAACGAACGAAAACAACTAACCAGAGATTTTAACCATAAAAATAAAAATTTCCAAACAAAAAAGGAAAACTTACATTCTTTTCGACTAACATGAAAAATGTTCAAATTTATAACTTGAATTGTTAACCGAAAAGAAGAACAAAATGTGTTAAGTTTCAATGAAATAATTGAATTTTCAATTGAAAGCGACAAACTTTCACCTTATTAGCGAATTTTGAACTAGAAACTTCTTCAGTTAAAGATTTACAATTTTATTTGAAGATTCATCATTTTGCTTCAAAATCGATTTGTAAGAAAGTTAGTTTTTTAGATACAAGCTAATTTTTTTTGTCACAAGTAATTTTTTTCAACTGAAAATTCAACTCATTCCAATTAAAAATTCCATAGTTGTAGTTAAAAATTCATTTGCTTGTTTAAATTCAAATTTGAGTATTGAAATTTCGGTTGATAATAATTTATCTTTTTTACTGAAAATAAATGTATCTGTTAAAAAATTTCACTCTCTCAGTTGATGATTCTTTGTTTTAGTTAAAAACTCTTATGTTTGGTATGAAATTGGGTTTTCGGTTGAAAACAATTATTTTTTCATTCCAAAATTGAACTAGTTTGTTGAAAAATTGTATTCTTTGGTAGAAAATTATTCTTTCTGTTTAAAAATTATTCTCCTTGTTTGAATATTCACCTTCATGTTTGGAGGTTCCAGTTAAAGATTCATAATTTTATCTGAAAATTCATTACTTTGGTTGAAAAATGAACATTTTTGTTAGAAATCTATTTTTTTGTTACCGCAGATTGATTTTTCCATTTGTAAGTTTAACTGTTTCAACTTTTGTAAAAAAATTATGTTTTTTCGGAGGAAATTTGAGTACTTTTTTCAAAATTAATTTATTTTGCAATTCTTGATCTGTTTTGTTACATGATGTTTAGAATGAATGTCGCGCATTGAAATAAATGTTTGCATTTTGTGACAAATATGAATAAATTACTTTTAGTTGACCGGGAAAATTGAGAAACTTGACCGGGACAAACCGGGAAATGACCGGGAATTTTAAACTGTCTGACAAATCACCACCCTGTTGATATTTTAAGTAAAAAAGATTTTAATTTTCAACATGGCAGTCGAATTTTACCCTAAATGGATAAACTTTCAATTGGAAGAGATTTTCCAGCCAAGAAATAAAAATTCCTAAGTTGTTTGTAGCATTTCCAACGGAAAGCGATGAACTTTAATAATTAATTTAATATTGAATATTTCAACTAAGAGCGATGAATCTTTATCCGTAAATGGATTGGCAAGACTTTTTAATTAAAAAAATAATGATAAATTCTCAAACAAGAAGAAAAAAAATGTTCCACAACAAACTTTTATTTTGAACCGAAGATATAAATTTTTATTTTCTAACATATTAGTTCAACCTTGAGCCACATATAAATAAATTTGTGAACAATGAATGGATTAGTCAATAAAGATGTTGAACTCAATATTTCAACCAAAAAAATTCTCTAATATTTGATCAAGTTGTGGAATTTTGTCACAAATTAGTTCAACAATTAGCCAAATAATTAAATTTGTGAGCAATAAATAAATGAATGAACAAATGAGTTCAATTTTCAATCAGAAAAGACGGATCTGGAATGAAAAAAGTAATAGTGGATGTATCAACCGAAAAAATAATTTTATTTTGAGCAAAGTAGTCTAATTTGAAATAAAAATACGCATCCCAAATAGAAAGCCTAATGGTCAAAATTTGAAACAAAAATTATTTCAAATTCAAATTTAAAAAAAAATAATTCAACCAACAGGGTGGCGACTCGACCGGAAAGGACTGTGAATTTAATTTAAAAACAGGGAGTTTATTTGACTCAACCTAGACTATTTAAAATTCTACTTAAAATATATAAGAAATGACCGCTTTCTTTTTATGAATCAAAAAAATATATTATGATCTGATTTAAAGAATGTAACTTTCCTTCACTCTGATTCTCAAAATATTTAAATACATCTATACTTCATGAGAGGAAGAATTTTTTTTCAATTATAAGACAAACGTTTTGCAAATTTGTTGCTCTGTGAGATTTTTTTAGCTGTCTTAAATTTGATAATCCAATTGATGACAGCTCAAACATACAGAAAGAATTATTATCTAAATATTCTCGAAAAAAATGTGTTTATCACGTTTTATCTGCTTTTCCTCATTTATCTGACTTGGGACAGGGAATTTCAGAAAATAATTTTAATTTTTATCTTGAGGCATGGAATTTCAGTGAGGAAGTATAATTTCACTTGGAACAGGGAATCTTTTAGATGGAGCGGGAACTCTTTAGAATAATTCGTATTTGAATTGAAGAGAGAGGAAAGTAAGAAAATTGCACTTCCAATTCAAAATTCGTCACAATTTTCCCTCTTCTCAATTTTAAATAAAGAAAGTACTTCAAGCAGTCTTGAGAGTAGAAGTAGTATTCCGAAGAAGAAATATTTCTGAATTATGATAGAAAACTTGTTCAAGTTGTTCATTGCAAATTCATCCTTTTTTAATTGAAAATCAACTACTTGTTTAAAATTTAAACTTGTTTGTTCAGAGCTAAATTTTTATGTTACAGTTGCTTAATTTCGATTCAAAATTCTGGTTGAAATTGTAACCAGTTTGTTAAAAATCAATTCATATTTTTTTTGGTGAAAATTCAAGTATTTAGTTGAAGATCGATTTCTGAATCTGAAAATTAAAGTATCTCTTTGAGAATTTATGTATGTACTTCATGGGAAATTTGCCTTTTTTGTAGAAAATAATTCTTTGTGGTCGGAAATTCATCTTTTCCCTTAAAATACATCCATCCATTTAAAGATAAATCATTACATCAGTTTCTTCAAAAATCAATTTTTTCAACTAACAATTTAACTGTTTCATTTTTAGTGGAAAATTGATCTTTCCTAGTTCAAAATTCGACGATTTGGTGAAAATTTGTCTTTTTAAATTGAAAATTTGATTATTTCGTTGAAACTTCACATATTTTTTTGAGAGGTCGGTTCTTTTATAGAAAACTATCTTTTTCTACGGAAGTTAATATTTTTCCTCAAAAATTCTTCTTTATGCTTAACAGTCCAAGTTATACAGTTAAACATTTTTCATTTTAGTCGAATATTAATCTAGTAAAAAACTCTTTATGTTTGGTTTTGAATTAATTTTTTGAGCCAGAAATGTCACTATTCCAGTTTTGTTGAAAAAATTTTATTTAAAAAAAAAAAAAAAAATTCCAACCAATTTGTTGAAAAATTCTATTTTTTGGTTGAAAATTGATTTTTTGTCAAAAATTGAACTATTCTAGTGAAGTCATCATCATTTCAATTAAAAATTAATCTTTTTGGTTTAAAGTTTGACTTCTTCAGTTAAATATTTACTATTCCATTTCATTCTTCATCTTTTTTTGTAAAAATGTAGTAATTTGTTCGACATTTAGTTTTTTTTTTTTAGTTAGTTTTTTTTTGCAATAGGTAATTTTGCTAACTGAAAATTTAACTTATTCCTATTGCAAATTCCATAGTCTCAGTTAAAAATTAATTTGTTTGGTTAAAGATCCTTTTTTTCATTTTAAAATCTGAGTATTGAGTAGATTTTTTGTTGACAGTTTATCTTGTTCAGTAAAAGTTAATTCATATATTTAAAACTCAACTCTTTCAGATAAAGATTAATCGTTTCAGTATAAAACTCTTTTGCTTGGTTTGAAGAAGTTTTTTTAAACTAAAAATGTTACTGTTCCATTTTTCGTTGCAAATGATTATTTTTTTAGTTCGAAATTCGACTAATTCGTTGAAACATTATATTTCTTCTTAGAAAATGATTCTTTCTATTTCAGAATTAATCCTCTTGTTTGAAAATTCACCTTCATGGTTGAAAATTGATGTGCTACAGTTAAATATTTATCTTTTTTTTTGAATATTCATCTTCTTCATTGAAAAATGAACTAATTTTTTGTTATCGTGAATTGATTTTTCCTAATTGTGAGTGTAACTGTTCCAATTTTCGTAAAAAATGATATCTTTTTGTTCAAAATTGGATCATTCTTTTCAAAATTAATTTATTCTTCAATGTTTAATATGTTGTGTTAAAGAATGTTTAGAATGAACGTCATGATTGAAAATAAATTTTTGTTTTTTGCGAGAAATATAAATATGTTACTTTTAGTTGACCGGAAAAATTGGAAAAATTGACCGTGAAGAACCGGGAAATGACTGGGAATTTGAAATCGTCCGCCGAATCGCCACCCTGACCAAGAAAGATAAACTTTGTTGTTTATTCATGTTTTCATCTCTGATCTTTTTTTGTATCAGTAGAAATTGGTCCTTTACATCAAAAGATTCCCTTCATCTAAAATAAATTGAAGTTCTGAATCGCTGTGATCCATGCGGTTTATAAATTACCTTGGTGCCTGCATTTCCGGATCTTCCTGGAAAATAAAAGGAGAACCTGGTTCATCCATTACTGGTACCCAACTCCAGCAAGGTTCATTTGTGGAACAAGGTGGCGTAATTATTGGGCCTAATTCTCCCTCGTTCCAGTTTTTTAAATTTGAAGTTGGAGCAGCTTCCACGAAGAAGAAAACTCTCAGTCCCAGAAGAAGGCTCGCCCTTGATAAAAATCCTTCCTTCCGGCTGTTGGCCATTTTCTGAAAAAAATTAAATGTAAAAAAATTCAAAATTTCGAAACTGTAGGAAACAAGTTGAGCCTCTTCATATTAATTCTTTTGTTGCATTTATAATTAATTAGTCCTGTTAGGTTTTCCTGTAATATTTCAATTTTTCCAAATTTAGGTTGGATTAATTTTTTGTTTATTTTGATTTATTAATTTTAACCAGCAGTAAATGCACGCGCGCGTTCATGTCTCAAGATTTTTATTCCCTAATATTAAAAATATAAAAAATTTCAAAATCCATAATAACAAAATTTTTAGTTTGAAATGTTCAAAAAAATTTTCACGGGTTGAATAATTCGATAAATTATTACATCTAGTAGACATACATGAAATAAATAATATATGTCATTGATAATTTTCTCTAAAGACAAACATGAGATTGAATAAATATGTGTAACAATCAGGGCTTGAATCTTTCGACTTTCTCCGACTTCGAAAAAATGCGACTTTAGATGTTAAAAGCGACTAATTTCTAATTTCTAATTAGAGGAATATCTAAAGAGACCATAAAAATAATGGAAAATCTACAACATTTTTGAAATATAGACCCATTATTCAGAATAAGGAGAAAATTAACATTTTTTAGATTTTCTCAAAGCTCTGAGAATTACTGATTTTTCAATCTGCATTCAATTCAGTGTCTGGCAATTTTAATTGCCAAAATCTTCCAATTTTTTAAAAGAAATTTCGGAGTTACTAAGTTCATTTATGCTAAAAAAAAACTGATATATAGACGCAGGGAATTTGACCAGGGAATTTTTGTGCATCGAACGGGAACTTTCTAAAATAATTATAATTTGGATTCAGAAGAGAGAAATTTGAAAAAATCGTTCCTCCAATTCAAAATTCGTCACAATTTTCTCTCTTCTTAATTTTAAAAGAAGAAAGTACTTCAAAAAATATTTAGAGTAGAAGTAGTATTCCGAAGAAGAGATATTTCTGAATTATGATAGAAAACTTTTTTACATTGTTCATTGCAAATTCATCCTTTTTGAGTTGAAAAATCAACTGCTTGTTTGAAATTTATACTTGTTTGCTGAGAGTTACATTTTTAAGTTAAAGTTGCATTATTTCGATTCAAAATCCACCTCTGGGTAAAATTGTAACTACTTTGTAATAATTAGTTAATCTTTTTTCGGTGAAAATTCAAGTATTTAGTTGAACATTGATTTTTAAATTTGAAAATAAAACTATTTCTTTGAGAATTAACGTGCTTGGTGGAAAATTTGTCTTTTTTTGTAAAAAATTAATCTTTGTGGTCAAATATTCATCTTTTTGCTTGCAATACATCTATTAATTTGAAGATTATTCATTATACCTGAAAATTCATCAGTTTGCTTGAAAACCGATTTCTTCCACTGAAAATGTAACGGTGTCATTTTTAGTAGAAAGTTGATTTTTACTAGTTGAAAATTCGACAATTCGGTAAAAATTCGTCTTTTTAAATTGGAAATAAAATTTTTCTGTTGAAACTTCACATGTTTTGTTGAGAAGTCGATTTTCTGGTAGGAAATTATCTTTTTCTTCGGAAGTTATTATTCGTCTGAAGAAATTCTTCTTTACGGTTAACAATTCAAGTTATATAGTCGAACATTTTTCATTTTAATCGAACATCCATCTCGTTGAAAATTCTTATGTTTGGTTTAAATTAATTTTTCATCCCAAAAATGTCACTATTCCATTTTTGTTTGAAAATTTTTATTTGCATAGTTCAAACTTCAACCAGTTCGTTAAAAAATTGTATGTTTTGGTTAAAAATTATTTTTTTCTCAAAAATTGAACTGTTATAGTTGAAGGTTCATCATTTCCGTTGAAAATTCGTCTTTCTGGTTTAAAATTCAACTTCTTCAGTTAAATTTTTAAAATTTTATTTAGTTCTTCATCATTTTGTATAAAAATATAATAATTGTTTGAAAGTTACTTTTTTTTGTTTGTTGAAAGTCGTTTTTTTTCTTATAAGTTTTTTTTCTAACTGAAAATTTTACTTATTCCAATTGAAAATTTTATAGTTTCAGTTAAAAATTCAATTGTTCAGTTTAACATTCATTTTTTTCAATTTAAAATTTGAGTATGTACCCAAATTTTCGTTGACAATTTCTCTTTTTCAGCAAAAGTTAATTTATCCTTTGTTCGAAATTGGTTTTTTAAACTGAATGAATAAAAATAAATTTTTGCGTTTTGCAACAAAAATAAATATTTTACTTCAAGTTGACAGGGAAAATTGAAAAACTTGATCGTGAAAAACCGAGAAAGGACCGGGAATTTGAAACCGTCCGACGAATTGCCACCCTGAAATGGCAAATCTTTTATATTTATTATTTTAGTTAACCATACATATTTTTTAGTTAAAAACTTTATTATTCGATTATAAAGGTAAAAGTATAACTGAGTATTTGAATTTTTAAATGTTTGGTTTGAGAATTCAACTATTTTGTTGGAAATTCGTCATTTTTTGGTTAATAAAATTTTCTTTTATGTACAAGTCTTCTTTCGTTGAATCATCGAGCATTACATTTTTCGTTAAGAATAGATCTGTTTTGCCGTAAATTCATAACTTTTATTGAAAATACAACCATTTTGATAAAAATTTATCAAATTTGTTATAAATTTATCCTTTTTGGTTACAATTTTCGCTTAGGTTATCTACTTTGGTAGAAAATAACTTTCTTGTTGAAAATTCATATTCTCGGGTGGAAATTTCAGCTATTTTTAGAAAAATTCATTTTTTGGTTGAAAATACAATAATTCGTACAAAATTTTTTCACCTTTTCTGACTAGGAAGTCTTTCTCTCCTGAAAATTCAACTCCTTTTGTGAAAATATAATCTCTTTTTCTTGAAAATTATTTTAATTGATTGAGCACAAATCGGTTTGATTTGGGAATCCGACTGTTTTGTTAAAAAAAAATTTTCTTTTAATTCAACCGTTTTTTGATCGAAATTGAAATCTTTTGGTTTGAAAATTCATATGTTTGGTTGAAAATACAACTATTTCGTTGAAAATTCGTCAATTTCTGGCAAATTAATTCTTTTTTTTTTCATAAAAATCTTTTTCTGTTTAAAATAATCTTTTGGAGTTGAAACTGAGTGTTCAGTGAAAAATTTGTTTTTTGGCTTGAAGATTCGAAGTATTTTCTTCTTTTCCGACTGGAGAATCTTTCTTGGTCAAACATTCAACTACTTTGGTGGAAATTCAATCTTCTTCTCTTGAAATCATTTACAATTGGTTGAAATTTAATCGGGTTGGTTTGAACATTAAACTTTTATGTTAAAATTTCGTTTGCTGCATTCCATTAATTTTTATTCCAAATTAAATTCTTTTTGGGTAAATATTTATGTCTTTGGTTGAAAATACAGCCACTTTATTAAAAATTCATCGTATATGTCAAAAATTTATTCTTCTTGTTCGTAAACTTTTTATCTCTAACTTCATCTACTTTTATAAAAAATAACTTTTTTGTTGAATATTCATATTTTGGGTTTAAACTCCAACTGTTTCATGAAAAAATCATTTTTTGTCTTGAAAACTTATTAATTCAGATGCAGTTTTCTTCCTTACTTTCTTAACTGTTGAATCTTCCTCTGTTGAAATCTCAACTCCTCCGATTAAAATTTCATCATTTTTCGTTATAAGGTCATCTAATTATTTGAAGATTAATCGGTTTGGTTTGGGGATTAAACTATTTAGTTGAATTTGTTTTCAAAAATTCAATTGTTTTTGAATGAAAATTAAAGTATTTCTTGTTTCAAAATTATCTTTCTGGTTGGAAATTCAATCATTTTGTTTAAAATTCTTCATTTAGTGTTGGAAATTCAACTACATGTTTGGTAAAAATAATATTTCCGTTCAAAATCCCTATTTTCAGTTAAAAATTCAACTATCTCGTACAAATAAAGAAAGTTACGTTAATTTTATATTGTCTTAAATATTTTTTTGTTGGGAATAATGGAAAAAAAACTCGATTTTGCATTACTGAAAATAAATCAAGTTGTTTCTCGTCCTTCCTATATTTCCTTTCTTTGCGCCATCTATGTCTGTAGAAAATAATTGTTTTCTAAGTAAAAGTTTAATTCCAGTACTTAATAAACAAATATGTAGTAAAACCAATGCATCTGAAAACTGCAGAAACACAGCTCTTTCATTTTCAACGGACGGAAGGACAAAATTAGGAAATCAATGTTAAGTGATTATTTAATCAACTAATTATTCAATGAATTGATTCGATTTTTCCTATATGTATTTCCAACCAAGTTACTACTTCCGGAATTACATATTGGATTGACGTTCCGCCCAAAACTCCCACGGGTCGACAATAAATAGGATTCTGAAAATACTAAATTGTTTGTTATCAAGTCTAAAAATTCCCTTGATTCGTCACTCGAATTTTTTAGACCATTCGCATTATTTTTTCCTGGTTTGCTTTTCGGTGCACTCTTTAGATCACTGACCTCGCAAAATGAATTTCTCAGTTCCAGCACCTTTTTTTAGATTTTCTTCTTATTCGTTTTTTGAATAAATGATGAACATTTTGAAAAATACTGGCATAGTTTTTTGAGTTCTTCAAATATTTCTAATTTTTAAACAAATGTTTTTTATTAAATCCGGGATCGTTTAAGAATATTTTTCGTTTTCTACCCTTTTTATCGGGCTGCAAATAATTTTTCGAATCAATACCATTTTGAGCCTAGGCATTTTCGACTTTTCATACAGAAAAATTTCAATAATTTCAAAGTAAAGTCTTCAAATTTGAACTGCATATTACAAAAGAACGTTGAAAATTATTATTTCAAGCTATGAACATAACAAAATAAAAGAGTTTGTATTGAAGATGGTAAAAATTGATGAATTTTGAATTGAAAATCTATGAAATTGAAGAAATTTCAATTTTGAATCTTTTCAGATTTAAAACATCCCAGATTAATGAATCTTCAAACGAATTTTTGATTACAGATCTTTAAAATTGAATACATTTCAACTCTACATTTTCAAAATTGAATAATTTTGAATATGTAATGTTTAAAATTTTAATGATGAAAAAATATATTCTAAATTACATCAATTTAAACTATAGGTAAATATTCCGGATTCATTACTCTTCAATCTAATTCTTCAAAATTGAATTATTATTTTAAAAATCTATTTCAATTATTGAATAAAAATCCAAAATTACATCATTTTTACTTGTATTCATTCCAAGTTGATAAATTTTCAATTCTAAATGTTGAAAATTTAGGAATTTTTTACTGAAAATCTTCACATATTCAAAAAAAGTTCAAAATTCTATCATTTGAAACTGTAAACATTTCCAATCACAAAACTTGATGAATTTTGAATTGCAGATATATAAAATTGAATAAATTTTAATTATATATCTTTATTTTGAATCATTTTTAATGCTAAGTCTGTAGAATTGAAATGATAAAAAATATGCATTCTGAATTACATCATTCTAAACTGTGAACATTCCAGATTTATTAATATTCAATTTTATTTTTCAAAATTGAATAATTTTCAATTGAAAATTGATAAGATTGGATGTTTTTTAATTTTAAATTCCCAAATTTCAACTATATCAAAAAAAAAATTAAATCAATTTACACATCAAATATTCAAGTTTTCCTAGTTGAACATATATTTAAGATCGAAGAATTTTCCATTGTATATTTGTAGAAGTTGAACTTTAAATACATTCGCGAAAATTGACGCATTTGAAATGTAACTCTATTAAATTGAATAAATTTCAATTCCAAATCTATAAAATACAATCACTTTTATTTCTTTTATTCTGATTTGATAAATCTTTGAATACGAAAGAAATGATGAATTTTTAATCGCAAGTCTACAGAATTCAACAAACCTCCATTTTGCTACTTCGAAATTGACAAATTATTGTCAATTCTAAATCATCAAAACTGAAATTAAAAAGAAAAAAAAAACATCCTAAGTTGCATCGCTTGTAACCAGAAAATTTTTGAATCAATCTATCTTCAATTTTAAATTTTGAAAAAGGGATAATTTTAAAGTTTGACTCTAAAAAATAGAATAAGTTTCAATCTTAAAAATTGTGCAATTTTAACAAAGAACTTCATTTTCAACTGTAAAGGATTAGTTGAATTTTCAACAAAAAAAGACCAATTCTCTGCAAAAGAGTTCAATTTCGAGCCAAACAGTTCAATTTTTTGCATGAATTTTTTGTTTGGATAAATCTTGAACTAAAAACTAAATCTATAACAAAATACATCAATTTACCAAAAAAAAAAAAAAAAGACGAATTCTGGATTGGAAATGTTGAAGTTCATATTTCTACCAAAGAAGATTTTGATTTCCGAACTCAGAATGGAGCTTTGAACCAAATCGATAGATTTTTAATCGAATATTTGAATTTTCAGCCCTAAAAATGAAATTTCCACGACAGCAACAAATATTTTTAGCCAAAAATTATGCATTTTCGATCCAAAAACAAGGATTTTCAACTTGGAATGTGATCTTTCAGCCAAGAAAATTTTCTCATTCAAGACAAAGAAAGTCCAATTCAAATTTTTGGATTGTGAGCTTAGACTGAAAAATCTCTCATCAAAAATAATAGAAGTTAATGAATTTCAAATAGCGAGTCTATAAAATTGAATAAACTTCAATTTTATGTCTCCAAATGAAAATAATTTTCAATTCTAAATTTTGTAAATTCAACTATTCCAAAAAACATTCTGGATTACATCATTGAAAAAAACGTTCTGAATGGTTCTGAATTAATATATCTTCAATTGTAAATTGTTGATATTAAATAATTTTTAATCTTCAACCTATAAAATTGAAGAAATCCCAAAATTAAAAAAATGTTTCCAATTTAATGATACGAAAAAAATTAAGGAAAAAATGTTTGAAATCGGTAAGTATTTTCTATTCTCTCCTAATTTAGAAGTTAAAAATGTCAAAGATTGAAAAAAAATTCGCTGTTGCTAAGTAGGGAATTATTGCGAATTTTCCCCATGTACAGTTTTTACCTGTTGATAATAATAAAAAATTGAAAATAATAAAAAATTATTACATCTCTAATTAATCATTTTTTAGTTTTATTTAGTAGAAAAAACTGTACACAGAAAACAGTCGCCATAATATTTTGAGCAGCAGGAAGTTATTTCGAATTTTCAGAAATTCTGATGTATGAATAAAAAAAGAGAACAAAAGATTTCAAACATTTTTTTCTTACTCTCCTCGGATGCGAATCCACAAATTTTTTTCGCACGCCTCAAACAATTCGTATAATTTGATTATTTTTACTCCGCCCTAATACATATTTCAAATTAAACAATTCCATATTAAAATTAAAATGGTGTGGAAGCCGTTTCAATATTTATGTACAAAATTTTTCTTTTATTAAAAAAAAATCAAAATTTTGAACCACATGTTGTACACAAACTCAGAGTTTTTGCAAGAAAAATGGATATTTTGGGTCACGTGACTGGTGCATCATATGGCGTTAATTATTTATATTATTTATTGAATAATATAGTTAAATATTCGATGAAAAAAATAATTTACCTAATTTCGAATTTTCGTATTCCTCAATCGGTAAAATAAAAATTTCTCGTCAATTTGAATTTTTGGAATTTGGGGAATGCACTTTGGGAGAGAACCAAGAGATTTGACAATTCATTGACTGTTAAAGCGTTATCCTCTCACTATTGCACACGTAGATACGCTGTTTACATTTGCCTCAGATTTCTGCAATGCTTTCTGCTATTTATATGAAATTCCTGATATTTTTAGCATTCCATGCGCAAAGGGGGTGGAGCTAAATGCTAAGTGGTGACAAAAAAAAATTATCATTTCCTCGATATAAAAAAAGAATTAATCAATCCAGTCCATTCTGCTCTTGCATCTCGTCAATCCAAAGACTGAAAAGTGAAGTGCAATTTTCTCAGACTTTTTCGAATGTAGGTAACGAGACTAGAAAAAAATTATTGATCAATTTCCCTAATTTCTTTCTGTTGTGAAATTTAACCGTGACAAAGTATTGTCAACTCTGCGTTTTCAATTTTGAGAAAACAGTTTTCAAAATTTTCAAATAGTTAATTAAAGCTGAATGCAAATATTTGGAATCTTAAAAATGGTATAATTTTCAATTACAAATCCACAACATTGAATAAATTTAACTTAACATCTTCATAATTGAATAACTTTCTATTTTTAATCTTGACAATATATCCATTCACGAAAAGCATGTAAAAATATAAAAACTTTATTATTTTAAACTGCAACCATACTAATTAATCTTCAATCGTAAATATTACAAATTGAAAAATTTCTAGGAAAAAAATCACGCGTGAATGGATGATTTCAAAATTTCAAATCTATAGAATGGAATCAATTTTAATTAAAAATTTCCAAAATCGACCTATTCAAAAAAAAAACATAAAAATTCGCATTTTTTTCAACACTAAACATTTCAAAAAATCGAATTTTCAATTAGTCGTAAAAATCAAGGAACTGCAAATCTGTAGAACTAAATAAATGTCAATTTTCGAAATCGAATGATTTTCGGTTCTAAATTGCATCTCGCAAATCACAAGGCCGAAAAGTGGAGTACAATTTTTTCTCAGATGTTTTCCAATATAGGTAATAATACTTTAAAAATGATCATTTTTAATTATCCTCATTTTTGGTCGTGAAATTTAACCACGACAAAATTGTTAATTCTGCATTTTTAAAAATGCAGAAATAAATAAATAAATTCCCGAAAATATTTCATAAAATTGAATGTATTTTGTTTTGCATCTCCAACATTGGATAATTTTATTGTATTTTCCTTGACCCAATTAATAAATCTTCGATTCTAAGTATTACAAATTGTAGAATTTAAAAGGAAATCACAAAAATGAATGATTTCTAATTATGAATTTAAAAAATCGAAGCATTTCAAATTGCAAATCTGAAAGATTAAGAACATTTTATTTTTAAATCTCAGATTTTACCCAATATAGATAGCGAGACAAAAAATAATTATGTAAGGAAAGTTAATTGAAGTAATTGCAAATATTCCGAATCTTGAAAATTAAAGTATTTTCGACTGAAAATCTATCAAATTGAATACATTCCAATTTTGAATTTTGAGAATTGAATAATTTTGAAACTTTGAAGTATCACTATCCATTATTCAAAATTGTATAATTTCTGATACCAAATCATTAATGCTTGATTGTGAATCTCACAAACTAAAGAATTCAGTGAAAAAATTACAATAATGAATGAATTTCATATTGCAAATCTATAAAATTGGATAAACTTTGATTTCCAATCTACGAAATTCATCTTTTCCAAAAAATTGCATTATTTTAATCAATATCCATTCCAAATAACCGAATTTTTATGAATAACCCATGGAAACGGAATAGTTTCGAATCGCAAATCTGTAAAACTAAATAATTTTTCACTCGGAATCCTGAAAATTGAATAATTTTCAATTTCTAATTGCATCTCGCCAATCGCAAGGCTGGAAAGTAAAGGGCAATTTTTTCTGAAATTTGATCTCAAATTTCTTCCAACATAATTATCGAGACTAAACAAAATGAAGAATAGTTAATTGAAAGTAATTTTGAATGTTTCGAATTTTGAAAATTGAAGAATTTTCGAGTGAAAATCTTGAAAATTGATTAATTTTTAATCTTTCAGGTATACCTAACCATCAACTAAAGAAAAATAATCTAAAATGATATCATTTTGAAATGTAATCATTCGAAATAAATAAATCTAAATTTACTATTTTTAAATTTTAGGATTTTCCTCTTTTTCAAAGTGTAAGCATTCAAGAACAATGACTTTTGTTCAAAATCATAAAAATTAGAGAATTGTAAATTTCCAGTCTCCGAAATTGAGCTTATCAAAATAATATTCTAAATGGCAATATTCTCAATTCCGCATTTTTTAATTTTTATTACATTTTTCATTATTTCAAGGAGTTCATTTAAAAGTAATTTCAAATATTTACCATTTTAAAAATGAAATAATCTTCAATTGCAAATCTATAAATTGAATAAATTTCAATTTCACATCTTCAAAATTCAGTTTTTTTTTTATTCTAAATCTTTTGAATCGAACTACTTTAACAAAAATATCATTAAAAATTGAATTATGTAGAAGTAACTGTTCTAAGTTAATGAATATCTAATCTTAAGTCTTGAAATTGAATACTTTTCTATTGCAAGACATTAAAATTGAATGAATTTCAATTTTAAATCATCCAAACGAACTATTCGAAAAAAACATCCAGAATTGCATCTTTTCGGTTTTCCTCATTCAATATTGAAGAGATTTCAATTTCAAATATTTTGAATTGAAAATTTTGTGCTGAAAATCATAAAAATTAAACTGCATATTTTGAAAGAACGTTTAAATTACATTATTTTAAACCTTATACGTTTAAAATTAATAAATCTTCATTCACTTGACTTTAAAACTTGATCAATTCCAAATTGGACTATTCCACAAACGAAATATTGCAAATTAATGGATTTCAAAATGTAAATCGTGAAAATTATAGAATTTTGAATTTTGGATTTGTGACATTAAATGATTTTTTATTTTCATTTACAATCAAGTATCAGGACTGAAAAAGGTCGATTTTTAATTTCCCTCATTTCTTGCTCGTGAAATTCAATCATCAACAAATTATTATCAATGCAGCATTCCTAATTTTTAATATACAGTTTTAAGGATCTTTAAGTAATTAATCAAATTTTAATTATAATATAATAATATATAATAAATATATATATAATATAATAATTATATTATAATAATTATAATTTTCTGATTTAAAAATAAATATGCGTGATAGAAGTTGGACATACAATGACTTAATTCTCAAATAAAACTAGTTGTAACGTGTTTTTCGTTGTTGTGAAAAACAGTGCTGAAAAACAAAAATTTGCTTAGGCGTTAACGTAGGTTGTCGACTCTGACAAGACAATTAATAGCGAACTGAAAATCGTTCAAATTCCCCTCTCAATAACAATTTGCACTCGTCTCTTTTGAAATAAATTTTCGATTAACTTGCCTTTTTTGGGAAGAATTACGTTAATTTATTTTTTATAATAGAGTTTCAGTTGATTTCAACTATGAAAAAATAATAAATATCCAAATTTCGGAACAAATTTTGAAACACTTGTTGATCTATATTTCCTTATTATCTTATCACTTCGGAATCATCTTTCAAATCTAAATTGAGATAATTCAAAATTGGAGGCAGTTATTCTGAGAAATCTTAGGTATAAATAAATGTTGTAGTATGATTGGATCCGAACAATAAATAATTTGAATTTGAAAATTATTTGGGGACTGAAAAAAAATTTAATTCAAACATAGATTTCATAGTTATAAATAAAATCTGAATCATTTATATATATCAAATAATAGATATATTATCGTGAATGCTATTATTTCAATCAAAATTAGTCAAACGAAAAATGAATAGTTTAAATAATTTTGAGTTAAAATTTTTTTCTCCACATTGTAGAATTTTATCCTGAATTTTTTCATTAGTTTGTTTATCATAATAATATTTTTGATTGATTTTATACAAATTATCTCTACAAACAATTAATATTGTTTAATTTCTTCTCGAGTTGTCGTTGAATGATTAAAAGTACTTTCATGAGTTTTATCAATTGCAGTATTAATATAAACAATATTTACCTTAATTCAAGTCGATTCGAAATTTTGGTTTTTGCTTCAAAATTATTATTGTTCCTCATAAATATTCCCGAAAATGTATTTTTCATTTAAAAAATGAGGAAGATGCACTTACCGGGTCTTTTAAATTTTATTCACCGGGACCGGAAAAATACAGTTGCCCCTGCAGTTTGAAAATGCGACTTCCGCTTACCGAGAGGACGACGGCGATGGAGTGCGTCGCGACGCCGGGCGTCTCAGTACTCATTCACCAACCCCTACCAGATCCGTTGATACTACCCCCACCCTCAAAATTCCCAAGTTAATCCCACTTTCCGATTTTGATACATTACCGAATTTGTTATTATTATTTATCATTTCCTCATTATTTATTTATTATCCTTTTTTCTTTGAATTGTACACCCCAATCCTCCAATCTCCGACCCTTGGGTATTTTTGTTGTAATCTGGAAAATTACTCTCTCTTATAAAAATTGTATAAGAAATATATCAGATATAAGGATTTGAAAAGTTTTAAGGAAAGATAAAATTTTTGTTCCAAATTTTTTTTGAATGAGGGGAGAAAATTTTTTCTGTGCTGCAAATTTTCATTGAGTTCAAGTAAAAGCTTGTTTATATTTTTTTCCACATTCAAATGGAAGGGAAGAACTTTTTCTTTTTAATTTTTCACTGAATTAAAAGATGAACATGTTCGGATTCCAAAATTTTCATTAATGTGATTGGAAAGAGACAATTATAATTTCGTTATAATTATTCAATTCTAATGACCAAAAAAAAATGTTTGCAAACTCGGTAAAAAATCGGAAATTGACAAGGAATTTTTGTCCTCGATAAAACGGACATACTGAAAAAAATTATGTGTGATTGATTTATTTTTCCAATTCAATGAGAAAGAAGTTCCGGAATTCGAGTCGTGCCAAAAACCAAAATTGCAAAGTGTGAGCGATAATGTATTTATGTACACCAGATCGGACGAAGGATTCTCAAAATTGTAAAAAATGCATGAATATAATTTTTTTTCTATTATTAACCCTTTCTATAAAATGCTTCTTTAAGAAATGTTTGTTTTCTGAAATTCGATTAATAGTTGTATTGAAAGTGGATAGATAAGAAATCAATTAAAGGGAAAAAAAGATTTTTTTTTTTTTTTTTTCTTTTGGTATCGTGTCTAGATGATCATTAGTCTCGGGCAACTAATATTTTCTTTTACGCCCCTTCGAATTGGGTTACAACTAAACGAGAGGGTTAAATCGAACCCCGAATTCTTCATTAAAACCTAGAGCCAAATAACATTTTATTTTTCCAAAAAGGATTTTTATTCTTATTCTTCTTTATCCTGAATTTTGGGTCTGTAAACAGATTCGTATTTTTCCAAAGGAAGGAAACTTTTATTTTTTTTTAATAAAAGTAATCTTTTGCGATATGGAAATTTATGAAAAGGGAATAAAAATGCAAAACTGGCTGAAGGAATTTTCCTTTTTGACTGAGGTATTCTAATTTCATATCATTATTTTTTCTTCTATATTTTTTCATTCTTTTCGCTCCTTTTACTTGGGATGAATCAGTTTGTGCCACAAAATTATTCCTCGTGGGCGCTGACCGCGTTTATTATGCGAAATAATAGCGATCTTGGACAGGAAATAGAAGCGAAGGAAGATGACCAAGGATATACATTTATCATGTAAACATAAAAATTTACGATTTTTACCAAATTTATTTTTTATGCGAGTAATAATTTATTTTTACAGGGACGAAAAAGTTGAATTTTTAGCCAAAGAGAATATTTGTCAACCGAAAGAATTAAGTGTAAACCATACAGTAGAATTTTTGGACAAATTATTAAATTTGAAGAAAAATACGGATTCTGAATGAAAAATGTACTGGTTGATATTTCAACGAAGAAAGATTTTAATTTTCAGTATAACAGTTGAACTTTTTAGCAAATGGATGAATTTTTACCCGAATATCTTTGTTTTTAACCCGAAAGACAAACTATCCACAAAAAAGTTTATTTTCAACCTTAAAAGATGTTCTTTGAAGGAAAATTGTTGGATTTTCAACAGAATAGTAAAATTTGTAACCAGAAAAGAATACGAATTTTCTAACTAAACAATTGAAATTCCAACAAAGTAGTCGAGTTTTAAACTGTGAAAGAATTTGCAATCTAAACAAAGAAAATTCTGAAAAAGTTGTGTCATTTCCAACTAAAAAAGATAATCTTGCATAAATAAAATCGATTTCCAGCGTTCAAACCAGAATTAAATTAAATTAGTTATTCAAATTTACTTTAATTTTAAGTTTAAATTTCAGCAAAAATATTTTTCGGCTCACAGTTATAAGTTTGATAAAATGAATAATAAAAATTCATCATAGAAGTTTTCTGGCTAAAGTGATTTATCCTAAGGAGTAAAAGTATGCGTTGATACGATTCTTTCCAATTAAAATAAATGAAATAGGAAGAAAAAGAAATAATCTACTGTGGATGTCGTGGATGTTGAGAAACAGGAGAAACAGGACAAACAGCGCCAAGCTCTAACCTCAAAATTCAATACTTTAATTTTACTTTCAGTAAATATACTAATTGAATATGTATCTGCTATAGAGTAGATAATATTTTTTTAGAATAGTAGCATGATTGAATATTTAAAAACCGTCTACCTTTCATAAACGCCAGTAAATAAACGACTTGATTTTGAGGTTGGAGCTCGTATGCATCCCAACGATCTCACTACCCCATGTACAACACCTTTGAACATCAGTAAATTACTGGTTTCATTTATTCGAAAAAAAACAACATTTTTCTATTAAAATAAAAATATTCTGGTACATTGAAATAATCCTTGCAAAAATATGCTGTTTGTAATAAAGATGTTGTAGGGCACATGTCACGCCGAACAATTCTGTACCATTTTTTTCATTCCTCTACATTTTATATACATATAAATGATTTTTATGGATTGTTGACACTTGCTGTTCTTACATTTAGGTACATAACACCAACGATAACACTTTTTTCTTTCCATGTTTGATTTTTTTTAAAAGTGGATCGCCTGGCTTATTTACAAACTTTTGCTGACGTGTGACGTAACGTCAAGATGGCGGAATGGGTTCAAGAAATGAAGGAATTTGAAATTTGTGCAAATTTTTATTTTCAAAGATAAAGTAAAAAACAAGTTTCTGTTACATTATACTGGTATTATTAGTTAATTGAGAGCATATAGTTTCATATGCAAAAATAAGAAAAAATTGCCGAATGACGCTAAAGAAGTTGATTTTTTACAAAATTTTCGGATTTTCAACAAAGTAATGGCGTTTTTAGTCATATAATTAAATTTGTAACCTGACAAATAATTGCCAACCAAACCGAATCGCATTTTAATCAATAAAGATGCATTAATACTTTTGATAAACAATTATTCTATTTTATCAGGAAATTCAACTATATAGTTTAAAATTAACTTTTTTGTAAAAAACCATACTTCAGGATTGAAAATTAAATTACTAGATTAAAAGTTGAAAATTAAATTACTAGATTAAAAGTTGAAAATATATATTCTTCAATTATTTCTTTGAGGATTTATTCCATTGGTTGGAAGTTCAATTATTTTGCAGAAAGTTCGTCTTTTTTATGTGAATTCGCCTCTTTGATCAAAATATCAATTATTTTGTAAAAAATTAGTTTTTTTTTTTGCTTGAATATTCAACAATTTGGTGAGAAATCAAATTATCTCGTTGAAAAGAAACTTTTTTTGGACAACTAGTACTTTTGTTGGAAAATTCAACTATTTAGTTTGAACTCCAACTTTGTTGTTGAAAATTCATATTTTTTATTTAGAAACAATTGTTTTGGAAGAAAATTGAACTTGATTAAAATTCGAACTATTTGGTTAAAAATTATTTCTTCTTTAAGATTCCTCTTTTTGATTGAAAATTCAATTATTTGTTTGAAATTAAACTTTTTGGTTGGAAAATAATATTTTTGGTAGAAGAAAATCAATTATTTCGAAAGAAAATTAAACTATTTGATTCGAAATGAACATAACTGTTGAAAAACCATTTTTTATAGTTGAAATTGAACTACTTGATTGAAATTTGAACTATGTACTAGGGTAAAAATTAGTTCATTTGAAGATTCGCCTCTTTGATTGAGAATGCAATTATCTCGCAAATTTTTTTTTTTTTTTTTTTTTTTTTTTTTTGAACATTGAACAATGTTGGAAACTAATACTTTTGTTGGAAAATTCAACCAATTGGTTTGAATTCAAACTTTTTTCTTGGAAAATCATATTCTTTTGCTGTTAATTTAATTGTTTCATGGAGAATTGATCTTCCTAATTTGAAAATTCAACATTTTGGGTGAGAATTAAACTATTTGGTTGAAAAATAATATTTTTAGTAAAAAAATCAATCATTTGGAAGAAAATTGAACTATTTAGTTCGAAATGAACTTTTCTGTTGGAAAGTCATATTTTGTAGTTTAAATTCAACTACTTGAATAAAATTTGAACTACTTGGTTTAAATTAACTTATTCTGTAGGAAACTCGTCCTCTAGTATTGAGGATTCAATTTGTTAAAAAAAAGTCATCTTTGAAAACTCATATTTTTGTGTTGTAAATTCAATTGATTTGTAGAAAAGCCTTCTTCTTGGTTTGAAACTTCAACATCGTGGACGAGAACTGAACAATTTGGTTTGGGAATCAACATTTTATTTCAGTTGAAAAATGCAGAGAACTTACATTTAAAACAAAATATAATTAATTATAATTAATTTACTGTTGCAAATTACGCATTTTGAAACTTTTGAAGTGTATGTTTCCAAATGAAACTTTCGGTGGCACATTACTAGGCCACGTTTAGACATAGCCTCTTATTTTCATGCCATTGTGGCGCGAAATTTCAAATTTCCATTACTTCTATTAGAGAAATATAATAAATTTGGAGAGAATGGAATCTGAGTTTCAGATAATTCATAAACAGAGGTTTCAGGTTCAAATTTTGTTCCGGTTTTAGAATCTTTTATTTGGAGCTGACAGGCTGATCTTGGAAATGATGACAATTGAACGGATATATGAGTCTTGCTTGAGATCTCGACGGTCTTACAAAGATAGTCGGTGGATTTCGCGAGGCTTTGATCAAAACCGCTACACACACCTGATCCAAGATTTCACCCTGAGCAAGCTAACTCATACTAAATCCTCTTTAATGCGAATTATTGTTCTATAGAGCTGTTCCTGGAACTCTTGTCCCTAATTATGTGGTTTGAAATTCTGATATGCTCCTGAGTTGTCTCCTAATAATGTTAATTAGAGAACAGCTAGAGATTAAATTTTGATCTTTCATAGTAATTGAATTTTGTTGGAGAGTGGCGCCCAATAATAATAAATTCTTATAAAATTTATTCTGAAAATTCCCTATTCAATTTTGAGAGAAGAAAGGAAGGAATAAAATTTGAAGTTCGCGCCATAATGACGTCAAATCGTATCAACGTAACCTCTAATTCCATCTCATCATGGCGTGAAATTTAAAAGAACGGTTTGGCAACTGTTCATTCAGGCAAGTGGACAGTCAAAACTAAAAGTGACGGAAATGTTGACCGCAGCCGAGTGGCGCCGCTGGCTGTACTTTTAGGCCTACAGTTCATGAAATACATGGGGAAAGTGTCAAAAATGTTAAGTTTTATTTTTTCAAGTACATAAACGAAATTATTCGATTTTTTTGTGCTTGGAAAGAAAAACGTTAATGTTTTCAGACCTCATATTTTCAAGGATGTTCTTAATCAACGGCAGCAATGGGATACCATTAAGCCAAATCCCTTTCGAGGTAAGCATAACTCGTCTTGCTCCAGCCTCTTCGTACTACTGGAGAATAAGGGATTAATAGGTAATGATTTGGAAGTGAAGTTAACATGGAAAATTTCGAGCACGTGATCTGTATGAGAAGGAGGCAGGGATAGGTGTTAGATCAGTTTTAGGATTCATTGCGTGTTTTTTGCGAAAAGAAAAAAAAAACATTCGTCCTGTGCAACATCGCTCCGACACGGGTCGCTTCCTGATCTCTCTAGCAAACACCCCATACATTGAGTTTCGCGAAGCCATTAATATAATCCACTAAGCGATATACTCACACGGACCAATTAGTATCCAAAATCGTTCGTTTCGGGCTTCACACTTTTTCTTGTATAAAATTGCTCTCCAAACATCCCTATCCTGGCATACAGATCTTGCTTCTTCCACAACCATGCATCTTTTTATACAGGCTCTTGTGTTTCTGCGGCTCTTTATATTTCTCCTCTTGAGGGTCTCGTTCACACATTCTATCCATTCCTTCTTTGGTCTGCCTTTGGGTACGCTACCATTCACTCATATGCGAAATTATCAACTTGTTCTATCCTCTCTTCATCAAGGGTAATATTGCAATTTATTTTCGCATCTTTGCTTCCAACACCATAATTTTAGTTTGATTCGCGTTAATGTTAGGACCCATGCTCTGCATGGTGGTATCTAGTCTGCTCAACATCCTCTGCAAATCCTCGGTTGATTCTGCCGTAACGATCTTGTCATCTACTAACGCAAGGCCACGAACTTTCACTGTCCCAAGATCAACACCTCCAGGTCATGTGATTTACATAAAACACATCAATCTTGAGAATCTTCTTACGAAGCATCCGATACTTGGAAAGGATGGGTTTGTTATTAGAACAGTAAATATTTTTATTTTTATTATTTTTAAACATCTGCCCGGGAGATGACCAGGGATTTAATTTAAAAACCGGGAATTGATTGATTTGAGCTAGACACTTGAAAATTTTACCGCTTTATTTTTATAAATTTAAAAAGATCTTATCATTCAATATAAAAAATGTCACGTTCTCTTTGTCTGATTCAAAAAAAATTAATGTATCAATAATTCATGAGGAGAATGATCTTCTATTTTTTTACAATATAAAAATAGTATATTATGCACCTAACGGGAAAAGAGGGCCTTTTCCGACGAGTGTATGTTTTCAGTACAAGTCGTGGGCGAGCGCGTAACGTGGGCCGGAGACGAGTACAGAAAATGTACACAATTCGAAAAAGTCCCTCTCCCCCTTGGAGCATACGACAAATAGATAATTTCAGACATTTCATATATTTCTGCACCAAGACGAATATTTTTAACTGAGAAAGACCATTTTTCAGTAAAAATGGAAAATCTTAATTTTAGTTTGATACACTCATTTTGAACAAAGGAGAAAACGGATTTGAGACGAAACGGTTCAATTTTATACCTTAGAAATAATTCATGAACGATCAATCTTCAACCAAAAACGATAATTTTTACCAGCAAAACCAATTTTTTTCACAAAATAATGTAATCCTCAGGTAAAACAAGATAATTTTTGACCAGTTAGTTGCATCTCCATTCGAAAAGAATAATCATCTACCAAAACCACGGATTTTTAACAAAACATATAAGTTTTTAATGATATCTATTTTTGAATTTCAAGTTGAAGAAATGCATTTTTAAACAAAAAATATTTATTTCTTACGAATAGTTAAATTTTTTAACAAAAAGACGAATTCTCAACGAGAAAGTCGAAAATATAATCAAAATAAGATTTTTCATGCACAGTTTGAACCAAATTATTGATTTTTGATTAAAAAATACGAGTTTTCTAAAAAATATTCCTGTTTTTAACCATGGAGATTAATCTTCAGCCAAACAGACAAAACAAAAGAGTTGAATTTCCAACCAAGAACGATTTCTCAGTCAAACCAAAAAAAGAACGAATTTCTACAAAAAGGATGAATTTTATTATCAATCTAAAAAGATGTATTTTCACCAAAAAAAGGAATTTTCAACATTGAGAGATTCAGTCATGAAGAAAGACAATTTCAACTAAATTTTTGAATTTAGATACATTTAAAAAAACGAATTATTTAAAATAATTGAATTTCTTACCCGAAAATATGAATTTTCAACCAAAGAAGAAGAATCTTGAACCAAGAGATTAATATTCATCGAAAAAAAGTTGACGTTTCCACAAAAATAGATGAATTCTTGAACCAATCAGACAAAATTCGAACAACAGAGTTTAATTTTCAACCAAGAAAAATTTTTATTTAAAAATGAAAAAATCTCAACCAAATCGTTGAATTTTCAACTCGAAGAGTTGATTATCAGTCAATAAGGAAGAAAATACAATCCAAAAAGATGAATTCAAACAAAAAAAATCTGCCCGCTGCGCGGGCACATTCTCATAGCGCGCTGCGCGCGCGGCTCGCTTCGCTCGCAAGTT
>WSXT02031648.1:0-13705 GCA_011762715.2 Neuroterus valhalla | reverse complement strand
GGCGCGCTTTCCTCCCCCCCCCCCCCCCCCCCCCACGCCCGCTAAAAAAATCTGGAAGGCCAGAGTCGACCATTGGGGCTTGCACCCATTCGGAATTGACGGTGAGATTGTACTCACTTGGATATTTTGTTGAGATCACACCTTTCTATTGTTGAATAATATTAAGGGCTCTTTTCCCTAGGTCTTCCTCTTAGTCCTTAGAAGCTTGAACAAAACACATTTTGGAGCACTTACTGTGAGACTGTCTTTATTCACCTACTGTCCCACTGTTACAACTGATACGCTAAACTGCTCTCAACTAACAAAGTGGTATTCAAACTTCCCTCCAGAAGTCGCCAGTAAACAGTATGCAGTCTAATCCATAACATTAATAATGCTAACTTGCAAAAACGTGAAGATTCCTCCCAGCTGGAAGGTTGTGTTACAACAGATCGGATCGGTGAACTCTGCCAATCCTTTCGTAATGTCTTCTAAAATGATGATGGTAATGTCACCATGAATACATTGTAACATTTACGGAACGCTAAGTGATTTTCACATTGTTACCTCTACAAGAACACTCTGAATTTCCTGATAAGTAACTATTGCATTTCCTCCTTCACCGTGTATAAATAATCTCTTTTTCTCACGCTCACATCCAAGAGTATTCAAAGGAACAAGAAACCTTCAACCCTGATTTAATATTGAATTTTGAATCCTTCAATAAAAGTGACCTTTTTGGCCTTTCTCATGAAATTTCGAACATTAATTCTATTAAGATTCTTCATATTCTGATCTTTAATTCGGAATTTAGAGCAATATTTTTCCTAACTTTGCACACATTCTGAATGCGAGCTATGCAGCGGGACGTTATCAGATTGCTATTTCAGGGAACTTTTCACTACTTCTTCATTCCAATTTGATTTTGAGTAGCTGTTTAAATAGCTCATAAATAAAATTATATTCATTAGATTTATATTCTACACTCAGGAAAGGTGGCCCAAATTCTTGGTGCTGCAATTCTGGGAAGCTCCGTTGAAGATAATGAGGGAGAAGCTGATGGAGGTCAACTCAGTCATTTATCCAAAGTGAGGTCTAGCAAAAGTTTCATCTATATCTTAATATGTAGCGTGGAATCAGATAATCGACTTAGCAGCCTCAAAAACTGTCTTGCAGGTTTCTAATTATTCTAATAAAGGAATAAATTCTCTATCGAATAGTCACACATCTAAAGTGAGGTCTAGCAAAAGCTTCATTTTTATCATAATATATAGCGTGGAAATAAGAAACCCACTTAGCAGACCTGAAAATCGGGTTGCAGAATTTTATTCATTCTGATAGAGGAACAAGTTCTCCATTGAATGAGATCGGTTATAAATTGATTCAAACAAAATTTTCATAGAAATCGGAATATCCAATCTAGATTTTCGGTGAAGGGGTTTTCTCCTACCTGCTCTCCACTATATCTTTTGCTCGAGACCAAGCTAGGGAAGGCCCTAGAAAGAGTAGTTCGTAGAGGAGAAACTATTTCTGAGGACTGATCTCCCTCTGCTTAAACGGTCCAAGAGGGCCTTACTCGTCTTCTTCGTTTCCTGTAAGGTTTCACGTGAGGCTGTTTAGTCCGATTTTTGATTCCACGGCACATGTTGTTCCTTTTCTGACCCGTGAACAGCGAAAGAAGCATCTGACGTGGAGATAGTAAAGTGTTTCCTGCACCATAAGATTAGCAACGTCTTTTTCTTGAATCGTATTCAAAAATGCATGCTTGTATGTCTAACCAGGAATGAGTTCCCCTATATGAATTTTATTTCAGATACGTGAACGTAGCAGCTAACTTATTTGAACTAAACATGCAGCTCTTTACATTTTCACATTAGTATCTTTAGTATTAGTATCTCTTCTCTTATTGTGCGATGTGTTAATCTTTACATTCTCAGAAATTCCCTTTCAACGTTGCAGTCGGTCCTCTAAACGTTAGAGTAAGATACTTTAGGAGCAGATTCTTTCTACTCTCAAACGATCCAGTGTAACGCTAAAATGATGTCGTCTTAACTATAGAGTATGCACTTTTATTGTAGAAGGATTGCATTTTAATATCATGGTGTTGCTATGCAACGTATGCGCACAAACATGCGCACATGCAACCTTTAACGACTCGATGCTCTGTATCCAACTCTAATTCTCAAACGAATGCATTTTAACCGTAAAAGTGTTCCTTTATCGCTAGAAGGAAATTTCTGAGAGTGTACTCAGTGTATCATGCATACAACTCAGATTTTCCACAGAACTGGAAACATTATAATAACTTATTATGTGTCAAAATTTTAGTATGCTGGCACATCGTTCGGAAGGCTCTGCAGTGGAGAAGCTTTACTTCCTGCGGACGTCCAGCCAAGATTGAAATGCAGATACGTCGATCATGGTATTCCTTTTCTCAAAATTGGACCTTTAAGAGAGGAAGAAGCCTATCTTGATCCTAGAATTGTTCTTTATCACGACGTAATTTACGAACAGGAAATAGAGGATATCAAAATAATGTCTGAGCCCATGGTAAAAGTTATCGAACAATAAATATAAAGTATAACAAATCCAAGACGTTCCGATTTTTACCACACATTATAAGAGTAAAAATATTCGCTTCTCTGCAGTTAGAAAAAGCAAAAATCGGTAGGGGGGACGCTGATTCGGAAATGTCCGAAGATAGAATTTCTAAAAGTTCCTGGCTGGAAGATTACCGATCTCCAAGCTTGAAGCTTCTGAAACGTCGAGTGGAGTATATTACAGGTTTGACCACCGACTCAGCCGAGGAACTGCAAATTGCTCATTACGAAATTGGAGGTCTTTATGAAGATCATACGGATTTCGTGCCAGTAAGAAAAGCTTGTAAAATTTCATTTATGCCATGTTAATACTTCATTGGTACAATTAGGACTTCTTAACTTTTCAGGATGAGGACGTGGACTACTTTGGAAAAAGAGGAAATCGTATCGCCACGTTTCTGTTCTATGTAATTTACTGCAGTAATTTTGTTTTTTATTTTTTTAAATATTGATTCTCAATTTTTTGCAGGTATGGATAAAGAAGCACGGCTTCAAACGCTTCATTTAAGAATAAACCAAGTACAATATCTCAGGAGTTATTTTTTTATCATGTTATAAAATATGTATTGAAGCATTAGGAGGTTTCTTTCTCTCTTCATAATTCTGTACCTCCAATAGATACTTCAGACCAAATCATTCCGAATGTAATTCGTGCAATAAAAGGCAGATTTTTGTGAATTTTTTTACAAAACAGTAAAGATATTATTATTGAAACTGATGGTACATCAAAACATAACATTCGAGAAATATTTTGTGATATTTTCTTGAAGACATATCCAAAAATACGGCGATGGCAGCAATTATTCGGAAGCGTCACGGAAAAAAGTAGAATTGCGGTGCCCGTCATAACTGGGTACCGAATCGTCGGAAATCTAAAAAATCAAAATTCTTTCGTCAGATAATCGCTTTCCCCAGGTAACGCTGGAAGGGTTTTCCGAAATTCCAATTTTTCACTTTTTGGGAACACATTGAAGTGGAAAACGCGATTTTTGCGAAAAAAATCGGCTGATTTGTTATTGTAAAATGGAAAATATTAACAAATTCAAGGATTATTTCGATCTTGAAGTTGACCTTCATGGTTTTTCGAAGGTCACCTTTGTTTTTTCAAATGGATACCCCCTTTTTTACATCTGCAATCGATAGCGCGGGAAATTCTCCGTTCAGGTACGTACTCAAGTCAATTGTAACGTTCAAGGTCAGTTGGAGGTTATTTGAAATAAACAAAGTTTTCCAAGGGGTCAGTGCAATTCCTGAAGTAAATTCCAACGAGAAATTCATTGGTGAGCTCTGTATTGATCTGTGTGATGATCGGCAAGGTGTCTTCCAAGCATTTTACGCTTACATTCACGTTTAGCATTACCCAGGAACAACGACGTGGACGTGGTGAATTCTGTTCCCTTTGAGGTGCTTGATTATCGTGAGTCCCCTTGCTTCTCACGTTCCGGGGTGCTCTAACTGACCTTGAACGTTACAATTGACCTATGATTTGGGTACGTATCTGAACATAGAATTTTCCGCTCTGTCAATTGCAGATGTGAAAAAAGGGGGTTTCCATTCGAAAAAACGAAGTTGACCCTCGAGAGACCATGAAGGTCAAAATGAAGGTCACGATTAAATTCTCCGTTGAAATTCACTTCAGGAATGACCTTCAATCTTAAAAAAAATATTTTACCTGAGAAAATATTCAACCGTCCCGGGACTTCTTAGACACCCTGTATAATATGTAACAACTCCGTGCAGCATCTGAAATCCGGGCATTGAAGCAATTCGACTAAAGCACCTTATTTACATTCTGTTTGAGGTCCCTTGCAAAATTCAAATAGCTTCATTTTGAAACCTCAATAATGCGATATTTTTCAGACAGGGCTCAACAAATTTCTGGTCATTTTCCGATTTTCCACTCTAGTTTTCATGTTCTCGCCCCTGAAATGCTGGTGGTATCCCTTCCTTTTTTCGAAATCTAACGAATTGATTCATTCAAATTTTTTATTCTTTGAATCTCAGATTGTGACTCCTATCGAAACGTCTTCATTGTTACGCACGTTATAAGAATAAAGACAAGTTTCCCCGTTCCCGATAATAATATTTCGATTTTGAGGCGAAAGAATATAGAATTGTTTTTCACTTTGCAAGAAGTTTATTATTTTTATAATTAAAAAAATCTACTTTTAGTTGAATGACGTTCAGAAAGGAGGTGCTACAGTTTTCACTGAGTTGAACGTGACCATATGGCCTAGAAAAGGTAGCGCACTATTCTGGTACAACCTTAAACGGAATGGGCAAGGAGATGAATTAACTATGCATGGAGCATGCCCAGTACTTCTAGGAACGAAATGGAGTAAGTATTTATTATAAATATTGAAAAGAAAAGTAGATCCAAATTGAATATGTATAATTTTTTCAATTTTTATTTACCACGCGAAAAAACCCTGTTTGAAAATTCAATGGATTGTATACGGGAAAAAAACAATATAAAACTCATTAGCTCCTGTATTCCAAAAAATGATAAATCATTATTTAGGAAGATAGTAATTTCTAGCAAAATTAAATAAAAAATGATAAGATATTTTATTTCATGCTCTGTCAGACAAAACTCAGAAGTCTAAAAGAAAGTTACTAAATTTTTCAAGTCTTCATAATATAATCTCCACATTTTATGTTCATAAATTCAAAATTGGCACACGCGGCCACCTGTTAATGTAATTGCATCTTTCCACTTGTGCCATTCCTGAAATATTCGAAGATGGGTTTCTTAAATGATCTTCTCACATGAAATACATTCTCCGGAAACTACTCTTAATATTCTCTTCCGATATCTCTTTCTTAGAAATATTCACACCGCAGAGGCATAAAACGTTTTATGCTCATGAAAAAAATATATGTTAAAAAGTAATTCACCATTTTTCTTCGACTCCGTAAAACTGTTCCATATGTTGAGAAAAATGCGAATCTTTTAAGCTTATAATTAATTCATATTTTCTGAATTCATGCGCAATATATGTCAAATAAAAAAAATAGAATGGATTATTTTTCTCATAAATTACTATTAAAATGAGAAGAAAAATTTTGGAACGATAAATAGTGTAGTGTAGAAACGATGTTTCATTAAAACGGTTGGCAGGCATGAATTTTTGTCACACCAGCGGTTAGAGACGAGCTTAAAGAAGTAGTTGAAAAGGTATGGAGGGGTAAGAGATTTCCAGGAAAGTGGGGAGGGGCTGATAGTGCTTTGTGTATATGAAAGGGGATAGAGATAGGCAGGAAATTTCAGAAAAATCACATTGATGAACACGGCGTACAAATTGTACGCAATGAAATTGGCGGAGAAGCAACGGAAAGATGTCGCGGGGAATGACATTCGACCGGAGCCCCAGGTGGGATTCAGAGCGGTTAGAAGCACTATAGACAATATTTATATTTTGCAGCACGTGGTGGATGAGGAAGTAGCGATGGAGGGGTTAAAAGTGTACGCGTTTTTCGTAGATCTGGAAGGCACTTTCCCATCAGTGAATCGGAAGAGGTTGTGACAGGCAATGGAGGAGAGAGTAGTAGAGAAACGTATGATCGAGAGAGTAAGGGAGGTGTATGAAGAGACGAAGGATAGGGTAGGAGAAGGGGGGGGGAGGTAGGATCTCTAAGGGTTTCTGGATGGATAGCCGATTGGGGCAGGGGTGCACGCTTAGCCCAACGCTTTCTGCGATCCTAATCGCTGACATAGAGAGAAAGCTAGAGGATGGTGTGGTAGGGGGTGTTAGGGTGAGAGGGGTCAGAATTTGGTCAATCGCATATACAGATGACATAGTGTTGTCGGCAAAAAGCGAGGAGGCCTTAAAGAAGAGGTTGAGAAGATACCTGGATAGGAGTCGTTTAGAGTTAAATGCGGAAAAGTCCGAAGTTATGGTGTCCAGGAGACAAGGTAGAAGAGATAAGGGAGATTTAAGTGGAAGGGGGTCGCTGTGCAGAAAGTGAAGTTTGTGTACCTGGGTTTCCTATTCAGAAAGAAGAGGGATTGAATGGTCATACTATATGGAGTAGAGGTGTGGGGGTAGGAGGAAAGCAAGGTGAGTAAAGGAGAAGTACATCAAATGGACACTAGGGTTGGACAGAAGCACACCTAGTTATATCGTTGGGAGGGAGACAGGGAGAACGAGTTTAGGGATTCTGACAGGCAGCCGAGCGTGTGCATATGAGGAAAAATTCTTGAGAGAGGGGAAGTATGAGAGAGGGAGTGTTGGTGGGAGAAGGAGAAGGAAAGATGGAGGTTGAGAGAGAAAGGTATTTTCGGAAAAATAGTCTGGATGAGGATGAAGTGAGGAAAATTCACGAGGAAGGGAGAAAGGTATATGAGATTGTTAAGAGGAACAACATGGAGAGAGAGAAGGCAGAGGAGAGGGGATGGATAAGAGGGTATAATGAGGATATAATGAGGTATGATGAGCGATATGGGTGGATGATGCCAATAGACAAAGTGCGATATTTTTGTGAGAAAGGAGAGAAAAGAAGTCAGGAGATAATAGTGGGGTTGAGATGTGGAAGCATGGAGGGCTTAAATAGGTTTTGGCTTCCTCAGGGGAAAAGAATGTGTGAATTGTGTGGGAAGGGGTATGCAAAGGCGGAACACAGGGTGGGAGAATGCAAGGACGTGGAAAGGAGTGGAATAAGCATGGAGATAATACTGCATGAAAGAGGAGAGAAAAGGGTGATTGCATGGGCGATTGCCAATAGGCTAAAGGAAGAATGTTCTTCTATCTGTATTGAGCAGAGGTGTGGAGGGAAGGAGGCAAGGTGGTAAATAGGGTTTAGGATAGGTATATCCTGATTGACGCTTGAAAGTACAGCTAGTTATATTGTGAGGAGGGAGGCGGGAAGAACGACTTTGGGGATTTCGATAGGTAGCTGGGCGTACAAGTATGAGGAAAAGTTACTGTGAGAGAGGAAAAGTAGGCTAGTGAGAAAGGAGAGAATAGGAAGTTAGTAGATAAATGCGAAGAGGAGATGTGGAAAAATGGAGGGCTTTAATCGGTTCTGCATGAAAAAGGGGAAGAAAGGGCGATTGCATGGGCAAAGGGGTAGTTGAGTAAGATGAAAAGGAAGAGTAGGAAGGAGGAGGAGGAATAGAGAAAGGTGGATGTGGAAGGAGGAGAGGAAATAGAAATGAGGTAATTTTTATAATTTAAATAGTTGATAAGGAATAGCAAATAAGTTATATTGGATAACAAATAAGTAGGAACCGTGGGAGCAGAGTTTGGTAATGCGAAACTGACAAAATATGAGGAAATTTTTGCGAGGTGAAGCGAAGAAGCAAAGACAATGAGAGCAAGCGAGCGAGCGATCATAGTATTAAGGTACGGATAGATGATATCGTATAAAGTATGGAAAGATGTATTGTTTAAGTAGGCAGTGTAAAAAAAATTTCGTAAAACATGGTAGTGCAAGCGATTCAATTTTTCAAGGTCAATAGGCTTAAAAACAAACGTTAATCTATCCAGCTATTAAAATGCTTGGCCAAATTTCCAAATGGGACGGAACATTGTTTTATTTTAAACTGCTTGCACATACTTATCTTGACGCGATGATATATCAAAAATAACCAAGAATTTGATTTGTATAAATGTGAATGGGATTGTAAAACAATACCACCAGCTTTTTTTGGGTTCACTTGATACATGCAGAACATTTTGCACAAAAAGTAATCTAGTTTTTATAGGAACCTGGAATGTATCCAATTCTGTTCTAAAATCTTCGATTCGAGCATTTTTTAAACATCTTCAAAGCGATATTGAAAATGAAAGAAAAATTTCATTCGATATTCGATTCAGGAAGCTTGTTACTTATGCCACTTCATTTCTTCGAACATTCCTGTTCTTGCTGAAATATGTTTAAAGCATCAAATTTTAGTTCCACAGCCGATGTATTATAGAACTGCAATTATATGTATTGTACATTTATAAACAATATTTTTTCAACGAATGTATAGTGTTTTTATAATATCAATTTTGTTGGATTACAGTTGCGACTAGATGGCTGCACGAAAAAGGTCAAGAATTCCGCAGACCCTGTTCCCTATTCGAAGATGAATAAGTCATTAAGTTTATCAAGAGAAAATAAAAAAAGAATTTTTCTGAACGACAAAGATTGTACAATATTTGACCGCACACTGTAGTGTAAGTCTCTGAAACGTATTTTTGAGATATATGATTGCAAAGTTGAAGCATTAGAAACATGGATTAAAGTTTAATGAGGTTCCGCAAACATGGAAGAAGAAAATTTATGCCCTTTAGATTCAGACGATGAATGAAATCTTTTTTTCCATTTTATTGGAAAATAATTTCCCTTTATAAAATAAGTATATGTGAAAGAATCGATAAGTTTCGAGAATGAAGAGGGAAAATGTATTGCTATTGTTTGAGACATGCATCTTTCCAACTTTGAGCGGTTATTAAGAATAGATTCAAATTTCAGAAGAAATAAAATATCCGGGTTCGCAGGATTTGCAGCTGTTAGGCTATATTAATTGCCGAAAGTCCCAAAAACTGTCAAGAACTTTTTGAAAAGACTACGAACAAATTTTCGCAACTCAAAATATCCTAAACAATGATATAATGATCAAAATATTTCATTACAACTAGTATAACGATTCATCCGATTTGTGAGGCCAATGATCCTTTTCCTGATAAAATGCTCGATGTGCCGTGGAGAATGCAATAATTTATTTATTCTAAAGTGAGGCATAAATTTTAAAAGTATGGAACCTATCTTGCGGTGACAGAAGCTCTTATCCGACACAATCAACTGTAAATAACTAGCCTGCTTCAAATTTTGAAAAACATTTTTATGACAATGAATGATTGTTATTGCAAACAATAAATGATATATAAATTCATATAATTTCTTCTATTTAAAAATAAAATTCCGCTTCTTCTAGGAAATAAATAGCCAGTTATTCAGCAATAGAATCGGGTTACAAACATGTAAAAAATATTTGATTATTGTTTAAATAAACTGTATTACCATATACATTTTTGACGATTTCTTAACATATAAAACTTATAACTTAGACGTAATAAACTTTTATCATTCATTTTTCTTCCTAGATACTTTGAAAACGATCCATTTTTTTATGTAATTAGAAGATTTCATGAACAAATTTTTTTCAAAATAATTTTTCTGCATTTCAAAATACAGAATTGCGGACACAAAATGGTGGCCGACTTGCATGAAGAAATCGAGGGTGGAATGTTAATAAACTTTTATTTACGTTTTCGGGGTAGCTGAACCCAAAGGTGATATTTGTTCTTCAAAATTCAAAATGTCTGACAGAGAATGGCGGCCGACTTGCATACAAATATTGAGTATGTAATTCAGCAACCCCAAAAACGTGAATAAAAGTTGATTTACATTCCATTCACTATTTTTTTAGGCAAGTCGGCCGCCATTCTGTATTTTGAAAAATAAATATCATTCTTTAATTCAGCGATCCCAAAAACTTTCGGATATGTACATTTCAACATGATTATCACATTTTTCGGGGTTTTTACCGGAAATTTGGGATTTTGAACCACTGTGCGATGTGGAGACCGAAGCTCTTCCAGGAAAGCTCATTGTACAGTTTCCGAAACTGCCTTGGAGAATTCTATGAAGCCAGGTTTATGAGTTTCAGGAAAATTCATGAGTGCTACTAGGATCATTGGAATGTGTCAACTACTTATTCAAAAATCTTAGAAGGTGTACTAAGGTTAATATGATCTTATATGAAATACCGATTCGAGACAGTTTGAAGTATCATTATATACTGTTGTTATTATTTTACTTGTATACATCCTTCTGCATATACCTGCGTTACTTGAGGGCTATTGGAATCGCCACCGATGACTGTCTCTATCAGCAGGCTTCCTACCTAAAAGTTCGGAAGTGCTTATTCTGGACTTTATGTTCTTCAGGGTTTACAGCATGTTCTTTTCATCACTTAAATATCACAAATCTAGAGAATTCGGCTCACCATAACCTCTGGATTTACGATACTCGACTGATGACAAGAACCTCAATTATGATAGGATAATCGAGTGTTCTGACTGCTCTGATCAGAAAGACGTTTTTTAACTGGGAAGCAGAATGAATGACTCTTTGAGACAAGGTTTTGACAGCTCTTAACCGTTGTCTCAACTGGTTTCCCTTTTTACGCGCAAAATCTCTCAAAAAATGGATCGACATGTCCAAATGACAAGGTTCCATTTCAGAGATACCACATCGAAGGTGCTTACTTATGCAGGATTTCTACTAGGACGTTTGCATGGGTCAGATGCTTTTCTTCATAAGCTGTTGAAAGCTGTACCAAGACTCTATCCTTTTTTGAATGGTTACGATGGCACGATGCTTCGAGTTTCTGAAAAAAGGTTTTTGTAGATAAAAACATTACGAATACGATGGTAAATTTTTTCAATCGATTTCGTTGTGTTTGGAATTATGATAATATCATTTAAACAATTAAACATTAAAATCGAGAATGGACGTATTTCCGGAAAAATTTTTTTCAACAAAAACCTCGTATACGCGTCTGTTAATATTCAGTAAGAACTTCGTAAAAAAATTTGAGGAGATTTGGAGAGGTGTCATTTTTTCTGGTCCAAATCTTTACGATTTATAAAAGAATTTCCTATATGGGAGACTTTTTTGCCTCTTTTTAAAGTATACGATAATTTCCCCCTTTTTCAGAAAACTTGTCTGCCTTTTTCCATTCAAATTTGCCCCCCTATGAAAAATTTTAGTGACAAATGGTAAGACACAAAAAAATTAATGGTAATACAAATTCACTAAAATAATTGTATGCTTGATATTTTACGCCATTGATCCACATTTTATCAACAGAAAATTGCCTGAATAAATAAAAATTGTTCGAATAATGTCATGATGCTCATAACACAATTTACTTAACTCCTCGAAATGATTTAATTTGATGTTTAGTTCAGAAAATACGGATTTGAAGATATTGCTGGAAGAATAATTGTTTCAAAAAATTATATTGTGAACCATCCACACTCGATTTGAAGTAAATTTGAATAAGAAAAACAATGGGTAATTGTATAAACAATAACATAAATATTTTTGGAAAAAATTTATTCTCCTCGGAATCATTCAATATTATCTATAATTGAAAAAATACGATTTTCAAAATATTTTTAAAATGGTTATTACATTTTCTTTATATACTTCTGTCAGAAAAATAATTAAATAATTCTATTTCATAACATTTTTCGGATGTTGCCGGAAAAAAACTGATCGGGCAAGTAAAAATCGTTAAAAGAAATAAGAATTTGTTAAACCTCCAGAAGAATTGAATCAGAATTATATAATTATTCAACGAAAAGTAGCACGGAATACAATTTTAAAGGAAAAGTGGAAATCTCTGACACAGTTTTCGGAAATTTCGAAAATTAAGAATAAATAATTGTTTAGTAAAAACTCAATGTTTTCGAAAAATTCACTGCTTCAGGCAACTGCGGAATATCAGAAAAATGAAAAAAATGAGATTTAAATCCGAAATTAGGATTGTTTAGAAAAAAAATTGTTTTGAAAGTTATGGGAAATGTTAAGATTGTCTATCTTTGATTATGTTTATTAGAGACGACAGAAACCACACAAAAACAACAATAATATGTGAAAAATGTTTTTTTTTTAAATTTTTGGATCATATTTGGGATGCTATGAGAGAGGTAAGGGAAGGCTGCAAATTGAAGTAGTAGACATCGTTTTATTTCGTAAAAACTCCTCTCGAATTTCTAAAAAACTTGGCACGTTTCGATCGAACCCTGGAGGATGAACTCAATTTTTTGAAGATCCAAAATTTCCTCATGTGACTGAAATAGGATTTCGGAGTGCCTGATGGCACGTGTTAATATTTGGATTCCGGAAAAAATGCTTCTTTTATCCGGAAATGAAAACTTTTGATGGGGGATAACTCACTCTGTGGCTCGAAAATCGTTTTTTGGACTACCCTAAATTGTGCAGTGATCACGTCTGCCTTATGTAAAATAAACCATAATTTGAGCATGAATCTATAGGAAGAAGATTACAAAACGAATCTTCAAAATATTTTTTTCAGCGACATCACAGTTCTCTTAATTTTCTTCAACACTGATAGTAAGTTTCACTTGCTCGCTCTGAAAATGAACGGAAATTTTATTGGCAGAGCTTTAAAAAAGTGGCTGGAAATTACCACATTGATCAGTGGACATAAAAATACCAGTGGTTACTGTTGCAGTTTTACTAAAATATTTGAAAGTTATTCTGACGCTTCGCAATGTTTGGAATTGAATAGTTTCAGGTCAAATACTCGAAATTCCATACTACAATTTTTCTCAGTTGAATAATTTCAATTTGGGATGGTTTCATATTGAATATGTTCTAAACGAAATAGTTGAAAAATGAATGGTTTCGAAGTATATCTAACTCTGATTTCAAAATTGAACATTTTCAAAGAGAGAATAATTTAAAAAAAAAGGAATTTAAATTGTGTAAATTTTCTGATTCAAAGCACATTTCAAATTTTTATTTGTAATGTTATGTAATGTAATGTAATTTATTATCTTTGCTTGTAGGAGGTTATACAATCCTGAACGTTTTTGAATAAGGTTTTTTTTTCAATTTTATCATTCAGAGGTTCATTCAGAAATGTTCATATTTGGAAGGTACTGATTAAAATTTATTCAATTCAAATTGAAATACTTTGAATGCCTAATCAATGTCTATTTTTAAACATTGAGCTGAAAATTCTTATTCCTTAAACAACCTTCCAATTCGGGATTTCGAATATACAATTATTCAATTGTGAACAATTTTTATTCCAGAATACATTCTTCCAATTCGGAATGGTTGTTATTCTTTTGGCCTTAACCTCAAATTGTTGACTCAGTCGCTCCAATTATGTTATTGGTTGAATTCTCATTTTCGTAGCCCAGTTTTGATACCCGATTCTGAATAATGAATTAGGAAGTATTTAAAATAATGCTGGTCATAATATCCAATATTTTATTCCTCATTATGAATAATGGGGGAAGTCGGTCTAAAACGGCCAGTGCGATAATATGGCCAATCTCTAATAACTATTCAAGAAATCCAAATTATTTTCG
>WSXT02031637.1:0-13705 GCA_011762715.2 Neuroterus valhalla | reverse complement strand
ATATACAAATTGAGGCGAGTGAGAGAGGAATTCACAACCATGAACAATTTTAGGACAGTTTTTATAGGAAATACCTTTGGATAAATTTTCCTGGATGCCGCTCGGTTTTCTTTATATAACATTAGTGTTGAAGATGGAGATGATCGACAACTGCTATAGAAGCGCTGGACTCTCTTTGGCCATGGGGTGTTAGGTCAAATATTAACATGTGTTCAAAAACGCCGCTGGAATGCAAATTTTCACTCTAGCTTTTTCTTTAAAACAAACACTAGATTCTTACCACGGTTTCCAAAATTCGTACCTGGCCTTCCATCACAGAACAAATCACAATTCGATGATAGATCTCGCCAAACGGCGTCAATAGTTTCACATAAATTAAAATAAAATGTATATAAAGTTGTGCTCCCAACACTCGTAAGTTTGCGTCTAAGCTTCTCGTAGCGTGAAAGCCTCGCATTTCGTAGATGAGCCCGCGCAATTGTCTCTCATAACTCACGTGACACTTCAAGTGTCAATTATAATGTGAAAACAAAGCGGGAAGTGCCGCAATGGGCGTTTAGCCAAAACTAAAACCTTGTTTCCTAAAATGGCGATTGGGCGCTAAAATTAAAATAAAATAATCTTACACTCCCTCCTCCTCTTCCTATTCTCCACTCCTTTTTTCCTTTTTAAGAAGTTGACGCGAAAAGAAATATCAAAGTTACCTGAATACTTTGGTTACCAAGAGAAAATTAAAAATCGTGTTTCAACATTCTTAATTGACCCTCAAAAACCCTCGTTTGTCAGCAGCTTATTGTTGCTTATTCTACAATTCTTAAAACTTGTTTTTTACCTAAATTAAGCAAAAAACTTGTCTTCCACAAAAAAGCCTATCTATGAAAAAATTGTCGAAATGTGCATTTGTTTTTAAAAATTGAGGGCACAATGGAAAATTTCCGACACAATGAAAAGTATGACGGAAAGGTTTCTTTGGCAAGTAATCTCGTGTTATTTCCAATAAAACATCGAGTTTTTTTATGAAAATGCGATCAGAATGCTAATTTGTTATAACCAACCATTAAAGTAATTAACAGGTTTTAATTAACACGAAAGTTATGATGAGAAGAAGTCTTCGGCAAGACATTCAGAATTGATTTTTGCAAAAAAGTCCATTCATGAGAAAATTTCCATGATTTGCATTTAGTCATAAATATTTTTCATACGAGCGAAAATTTGAGTCATTTACAAAAATATGACAGCAAAATGTCCTGCTTTAGTAATTTTGAGTGAATCACTTTTTTGTGAAGAAGGCATACATTTATTTCAGGATTAATTCGAAATGTGCCAAGATATTGATGTTCTGAAAGTTTCACAATTGTTGATTATTTACTTGAACAAATTCTTTGAACAAATAAAGGATTTGACTATTTGAACGAAAAATGCTCGGATTATTTCTGCGATATTAACTTGAAATGTCCTGCTAAACGACTCCTTGCTGTCATATTGTCCAGTATTGACAAAAAATGTCAATTCTGTAAACAATTCTGATAATCGAATACATATTTTGATCTTTTCCCAATAAATACGCTAGATTTTTCTGCGAAATGAAATTGAAAAGTACTCTAAACTCTGCTCGCAGGAATGGAATAGTATATTATGCACTCAGGGGGAGAAAATGGACTTTTCCAACGCATAAGATATTTTTTAAAACAAATGCATGATTTCACACATTTCTCGAAATACATTCATGATTTCAGACAGTATTGGTGTTCGAAAAAAGGTAGCATGATCGCAAAGAAGTTCGAAATTCGATTGAAAATTTTCTATAAATTTCCGGAAATTTATCGGAATTTTCGATCATTTATGGTAATTTTACAGGAAAATATGGTGGCTCACCACATATCGCCAAAAATTCAATGTTCAAAATTTCCATGAATTTACGGTCATTTATGTTGGTTTTACAAGGAAATATGGTGACTCACCATAAATCGCCCAAAATGTAATTTTAGAAATCTCCATAAATTTCTGGTAATTTATGGGAATTTTCGGTCATTCATGGTAATTATACAGGGAAACTTACCATGAATTACCCAAAATTTAATATTAGAAATTTCCGGAAATTTACGGGAATTTTTGGTCATTTGTGGTATTTTAAGAGGAAAATATGGTGACTCACCACAAATCACCCAAAATTCGTTGTCAAAATTTTCCATAAATTTCCGTAAATTCATGGAAATTTTTGCTCATTTATGGTGATTGTACAGGAAAATACGACGACTTACCATAAATCACCCAAAATTCAATGTTGAAAATTTCCATGAATTTCCAGAAATTTTTGGGAATTTCCGGTCATTCAAGATAATTTCACAGCAAAATACGATGACTCCCAATAAATCACCAAAAGTTCAATATGAAAAATTTCAATAAATTTCCGGAAATTCAAGAAAATATTCGGATATTTATAGTAATTTCAAAGGTAATTTATGGTAACTTACGATAAGTTATACAAAATTAGGTTAAAAAATTTACCAATAATTTCCAGGAATTTTTTGGTTATCTACGGTTATTCTTCAAGTTATGTGATAACTTTTCATAAATCACCGTAAAATTCTATTATTTGCAACCCAAAATTTCCTCAAAGTTTTCACTGTGAGTGAAATTATTATCGTAGACTGAAAGCTTGTAGATGTGTAATTTTCATTATTCATCTCTGACGTCACTTTTCACTCTCTAGGGAGTGAAAAGTACTTTTTACTCCCACGGAAGTAAAAGTAGAGCTTAAGAAAAAATTTATATAAATAAGAAATTTTCTTTTGATATAGGTTTTGGCTTTTCTATATTTCTAATTGATGAAAACTATAACTTTCTTGACTGAAAATTAGGCCTCTTATTCGTAAAAAGTGAAAATGTGCATTTGTTCATAGAAATTGTTTGCATGGTCAATAGTTTTTGGCATTATAAAAATAGCAGAAGTGAGAAGTCTCTAGCTAGATATTTCAAAGCGATTTCGAAAAAAAATTGAACCTGTGTACGAACAACTTTTCAAACTATGAATTCGTTCAACGAATTATTTATGTGATTATTAAATTCCATCCTCATGAAAAATATGAGTTTCAGGAATCTTTGGCCAAACATTCAGAGATTATTCCGAAAAAAATCGAGTCTTCTCATGACGAACAGTAAAACTGCCGATTTTTTCATACAATTTTTCGAATAATAAATCTTTTTGCCAATGTGGAAAATACGACAGCAGGGAATCTTTTGCAAGACATTTTGAGTGAGTCTCGCAAAAAAATCCTGATCATGAAAAATTGTTAGATTGCACATTTGCTTATGGGAATTGTATAAACAGGCAACAATGTTTGTCACTTTAGAAAACGTGACAGCATTCTAGTTGATATTGCAGGAAAATCAAATAAAAAATGGTTGAAATAATTAACAGTTATCATTTACGTACGAGAAATAATTGCAAGAAATCTTCGAGAAGCCCTTCGAGTTGATTCCGAAGAAGATCAAGATTCTCCATAAAATTATCAGCGAGATTTGTACTTTGCTATGAAAATTGTTAAAATATTCAACTGTTTTTACCAGTCCGGTGGTAAAGAACTCTATGGAATTCTCCCAGAACTTTCTAGTTGATTCAGTTTTCCATTCGCAAATCAGAAGTCTACTGTACTGACCCTTCCAACAAATCAAATCTTCGAAACAGTTTAAGGTTATTCGGACTTGATGGAAATATTTTAGATAAAAAATCCATTCCAACTATCTGTAAAAAAAGGACCACCTTCTTATTCGACTGGGATTCGAACCCAGGACCTTCCGTTTTTTAGACGAATGCTCTACCAACTTGCCCACGTAAGAGTCAGAACGTATTGAGTAATTTTCAAGGCATTTCTAAGATCCACATATCGAACTGCGCATCATAGCTGTGGTATAAAGTTCTTTTTCAGGCGGTTTGCAAAAGGGCTATTCGTAGTTGCCCACACTGTAAAACGCATCAAAACTGCGGTTCAAAGTTTTTTCCAAGGCAGTTCGTAGATGCGCACGTAAGGGATGCGCATCAAAACTGTGGCATAAAGTTCTTTCCAAAGCAGATCGTAGATGCAAACTTTAGGGATGCGCATTAAAACAGCGGTACAAAGTTCTTCCAGAGGCAGGTTGTAGATGCGCACGTTAAGGATGCGCATCAAAACAGCGTCACAAAGTTCTTTTTCAGGCAGGTCGTAGATGCGCACTATGCAATCCGCATCAAAACTGCGGCGCAAAGATCTTTCAAAGGCAGTTCGTAGATGCGCACGTTGAGGTCGCGCATCAAAACCACGCTGCAAAGTTTCTTCTTTGGGCGGTTGTAAATATTTGCCACATAGAGTGCCACTTTGCGGAGCGGAAAGAGAAGTCAAAAAACGACATTTTTATGCTTTTATCGGGAAAAGTGCTTCCTCACTGTGCGCCCTGGTGATCATGAATAGAGGCCTTATTAAGACCCGTAGTTTGCACATGTTGAGTGCATAATCGGAAAGCGTTTACAAACCAGGCCGACCACAACAAGTAATTAAGAGAAGGCACAATTCAACCGTTAACCAGAGCCTGTGGTTAGTGACGGTCGTTAAGGGCGTTTAACTATCATTTAGGTGAGATTAAAGGTAATCCACTCCGCACATTAAATCCGGGAGCGGCTGGTATCCCCCGCTTACTCTCGATTAAGGTCGATTTATTGCATGAAGAAGAGTAAGAGAACGCAAAGTCCAGAAGCGGCGATATGGATACCCATATCTTCCCCATTCCTATTGACCTGAATGTCAATGAAGAGTAAAATAAGACCCTCATAAAACTCTGGAAGCGTACTCAAAATAGGAGTGAAGAGATGTCACGACTAGAGGTAATAATGATTGATTGGAAGAGAAGGTGTCCGAGGTCTCCGAAATCAGCAGGGACATGGTAGATGGTGGAAATAAGAGTCTTCGTGGGGGAAAATGGGCGTTCTCGGAATCATTATTCATCAAACAAATGCGTGTCTCAAAGAGTTGTCGTTAGGACAAAGGATGGACGAGGGGCGTTTTTAAGGGCGTGGTTTTATGAATGTTTCTTCCTGTTTGATAGGCGTGATCAATTTAAATTGAACTAGGGCAAGGTCGGCAAATCGGATCGAGCAGAAAGAGGTAGGAGGTGGGAAAGGGTGCCTAGTGAGATTCTGGTTGCGTAGTATAGTTATGAAAAATGAGTGTGGTCACTTGTATCACAATTGTATGACAAGGATACCACAAAAGAGACAAGAAAAATAAGGCGTGGATTACACTGCGAAAACGAAGTGTGATGCATTATAGGAATAATGAATTTGAGAGATAAGGGACGTTACTAAAAAGGATGCAAATGGTTAATGAGAGCAGTTAGAGGCAGGCGTGGATTTACCTAAGGGGCAACATGGGCACTCCCCCGAGGCAGCAAATTTCCGAAGGCAGCAAATTTTGAATAAAAAAAAAAAAAAAAAAAAGAATGAAAGGAATAGTGATAAAAATACGGTCTCTGAGAATGAAAATCTTCTTTCAAAGAATATATTTAGACAATAAATATATCATAGTGATGAAATATTAAATAAATTGCTTCGCTTTTATGGTCAGTTCGAAAAAAAGGCGGCATTTTTCATTTTTGCCCAGGAGCGTCAAATTCCCAAATCCGGCTCTGGTCAGAGGAAATGGTCAGCGAAAATAGGCCTGCTCATTCTCGATTCTTGAAGGGGTGGTCGATGAGAGTGCTCAATAAGAGTGCTCAGTAGGATTGATCAATAGATGCGCTCAATGGGATTCGTCTATAGAAACGATCAATAGGAATGATCAATTGGAGTAGTCAACAAAAATAGGCCTAGTTACTTGAAATTCTTGAGTAAGTGGCTATCATAATAAGTTTGTGGTTAGGCATTATGGTCATCACATAATGCGCGTGGTTAATTTAACAGATGAGGGACGTTTCAAGCAGAAAGGCGAGTGGTCAATAGGAGTGGTCAATGGGAGTGGTCAACAAAAATCGGCCCCGTTATTTTCAATACTTGAAGCAGTGGTGGGCAAAGTGAGGTTGTGGTTAAGCTGTTTACTCATCATATAATAGAGGTGATGAATTTGATGGATAGGGGATGGTACTAGAGAAAAGTCGAGTGTTCAATAGGAGCGTTCAATGGGATTGGTCAATAGGGTGGTCAATGAGAGTGATCGATGAGAGTGGTCAATGGGAGTGGTCAATGGGAGTGGTCAGCGAAAATTGGCCCCGTTATTTTCAATACTTGAAGCAGTGGCGGGCAAAGTAAGATTCTGGTTTAGCAATTTAGTTATTACATAATAAGGATGACAAATTTGATGGATTAGGTACAGTACAAGAGGAAACGCGAGTGGTCGATAGAAGAGGTAATTGAGTGTTCAACAAAAATAGGCCGGGTTTTTTTTTCGACTCTCGAAGTAGTAGCGGACAAAGTGAGGTTGCTGTTGATAATTAGAGTCAACAATTAATTTGGGTAATTTGATAAATAGTTGAAGCTACTAGTAAATAGGCGAGGCTCTCCGTAGAGGGTGGTAACACTGTAGTTGTGAGAAGGAGATTTGAAGACTCTCAAATCCGTAACAGGGAGAGAGTATAATAAATGAATTGAATTGAATTGAGAGAAGTCAACAAAAATAGGCCTAGTCTTTCTCCATTCTCGGAGTGGAAGGTTGTGGTGAAGAATCACATAATCAGGGTAGTAAATGTAATAAATGGGGGACGCTGCTAGTGAAAGGGCAAGTGGTCAATGGGAGTGGTCAATAATAATGGGCACGGTTATTCTCAATTCTCGGAGCAGTTGCAGCAAGATATTCTCGCAAAGAAAATATAAGAAAATGATCTGCAAACATATTACTTCTAATGAAGTAGATAATAAGTTTTTCTTTGTTCAGAGATAAAAACTGCTCCAATTCAAAAATTTTATTTTCCGTTTGGTTGAAGATTGGTCACTCTAATTGAAAATTCATGTATTTTGTTTTGAAATATTCGTAGGTCTGGCCAAAAAATTCAGCGTTTTGGTAATAATAAAATTGTTCCGTTAAATATCAGGGTTTTCGTGAATAATAGATATTGAAATTATACAGTGTATTCAAATTTTGTTTTCAGAATTAATTTTTTTCCAATAAAATTCTTCCAGAAAATTCCAAAACGAAAACATTGGTTCCAAAATTTAAATATTTGATGAAGAATTAACTTCTTCGAAGGAAAATAATATTATTGTGTTTGAGTTTGAATTGTTTCGTAGATGAAATATTTTTCTGCTTTCCTGAGTTTCTCAATTAATTAATGTTTCTTGTTTAAAATTCGTATTTTTGATGTCAAAAAAGTGTGAGAAGTGTGTCATTCTATTAGTTAAAAATTTGTGATTCTCATTGTAAATTAGAATATAATGTTTTGAGATATTTCTAGTTTTGACAAGGAAATTGAGGAATTTTGAAAAAAAAAAAATTTTTCGTCAAGAATCAACTTTTTGTTGGCAATTTATATTTTTTGTTGGAAATTGATATTCTCTTCAAGTTAAAACTCAATCTTGTCTGCTGAAAATTTTTCTTGTGTGTAAAGGATTCAACTATTTTTTAACTTCATTCCCCTCGATGAATCCAACCATCGGATGGGAAATCCAACTTACTATTTGAAATTAAGTTTCTTGTTAGAAATTCATCTTTCCCGATTCACAAAAAAACCGTTCTTGGGCAGTTAGATTAGGATGAATGAGTGTGGTCATCTGGGTAAAAAAAAATGGACAGGGCCAGAAGGGGTGGCCGATCGGCGTAGATAATAGGCCTAGTCAATAGGTGAGGCGAAAAGGCGTAACCAATAGGCGTACCGAAAATAAGTATGGTTAAGGATGGACTAAATAAATAAAATAAGGACAATGAAAATTGTCAAAAACTAGAGTTGTCTTAGTATTGCATCCAAAAATAGGAAAAGCAGATGCGATGGTCTGGGAGCATTACCGATAGGAAGATAAAAGGTCAGAGGAAATAGGCGTGACCAAGAGGCGTGGGCAGAAAATGAAAAGGCGTACTTGAGGACAAATGGGAGAAACAGGAGAAGTTAAATAGAAAAAGACATACGTCAGTAGTTGCTCAAGAAGTACACAGAAATAGGCGTGGTTATTGTTATTAGAGGCAAAAAATTACTGATAAAAATGGGAGTGTTTGATCAATTTTGGAGTGTTTGACCAAAATTGGAGTGGTTGACGAAAATAAATAGGGCTGAAAAAAATGGGCGTGGCATAGAAAAACGGGCGAGCCCATTATTAATTATTATGGTAATGCCAAAAATATTTCTGTTATAGACATATTATAAATTGATACGTGAGTATCGTAGTTCCAAGACCATTTGTTTATTCAACAGACTCAAGATCCATTACTTCGAAATTATATTTTATAAGAGAGACTGTGAAACTTCTGGAAGACGGAGCCAACGTGAAATATTAATATCGTTTTCATGGTGGTATTCCAAGGAAGAGAAGAATTAAATATGTAATATCCCACATGCCATTCCGCCTGCCAGGTAATAAAGAGTGACATGTCTGAACTTTTGACTCTTGTTACAGTGCTCGTTCCTAGGGTCCTGTCATTCTTTCTCACTTTAGAACCTTCGCCGTGCTCGTTATCTGGATTCACCTACCGCGTGTAAAAATGTTAATTGAGCACCGTATACAGCCCCGGCTAATGAGCCGATTCGCTCGGGATAAGTTGCACGTACTTTGGTCCTACACAAAAGGAATGAGGAGATAAAGTTGCCGAAAAAATAGAAGAGTACTCGTTCTTTATTCGAAATTCGCTACTTTTGAGAGGTAAAGAACATTTTCTAGAAAGAATTCCAGATGAGTCTTGCTAATAAATGTAGAAAGTAGGTACTGTATTGGAAGCCGTGAAAAAAATGTAATATAAATAAGAATATAAGGATAAGAGGTCTGAAGGATAATGCTTTTTGGAAGGTAATTTGGAGTCTGTGGGTTATGTTTGAAATTCAGGAAACAAGTATATTGCTTGGAAGGGAGGTTTGAGTTTGTTACCTGCAGTCTGGGAGGTTAAGTTGTTTGGGAACTGTTTGACTGCTGAAAGGGTCAAGTTATTATAAAGACATTAACTTGAAGTGAGGACTCTGTTATAGCCTTCAGCGCTTCTCATTGAATCTTTACTGTCTTATGATAACGATACGGAGGGTGCTCATTTGAAAATTTATTATTCGGAAACCTTATCTCTACGTTATATTTTGTAATTGAAATTCAATTTTCGCATTCGGAAATAGATATTGACCGATGGTAAATTATGATAATTTTATTGATCTTGAAGAAACGAATCTATATCTTCTTTAATATCTGCTGTTGTGAAAAATAAGCATTGTTAAAAGTACGAAAAAGGTGTACTGTTAAAAATAGTGGCATGTAAGAGGCGTGTTGATCATAGGAATTTTTCAAATAGGCGTGATCAGACAATATTAGACTGGATCAAGGTAGTCTGAATGGGAGTGGCCAAAAAGGGGTGGAGTGTATAGCACAGGAAAGCAGGCGTCGTGAGGGTAAGTTTGAGCAGCATATTTATGTAAAATAAGTGTACCTTCATGGAGCATGATGAAGAGGAAAGGGTATCGTAAAGGTACGTGGTCGACAGAAAGGCGTAGACTGCGGTGTTTCGTAAAAGTGTCAATAGGAGTGTTAAAAAATGGGTGTGGTCATTTTCAATGCTTGCAGTAGTAGGAACGACATTTTCTCTAAACAGAAAGAGAAAATTATATGTAAACATTAGGGTCCTTATACTGTTGCTTTTCAGGAGTTGTTGGGTGATAAAAAATGAAAGGATGTAATGGGGAACAAAACAAAGGGGGGAAGAATAATGTTAGGCGCGAAGAAACAAGGGGCGTGAGTAGGGAGGATAGGGCAGGATCAAATTCGATATGCATGAATCCAAATTTATCAATCTCGAGGATTTTGTAGCCCATAGAAGAAAACCCTCATGATCGTTAGTCCGTCCGTCGTATAAAAAAAGGAAGTAAAGGGAGAAGGTGAGAGTAGTGGAGAAAAACTGTTGTATCGAAATGAAAGGAAGTAAAAAGAAATAGCTTTGAAGTGAAGGGATCTGATAGTAAATGAGGAAAAATTAGAGGAGGGTGATGAGGGAGCATAAAGGTGAGTGAGAGGAGGAGAAGTGAAAATGAGGATAAATAATGGATGGGCAGAATTCTCAGTTATTAATTATTATTGAACGAGGTGGCAGGACCAATGGATAATGTTATGTTTAATACAAGTAAAAGTCGCTGCTAAAAAGAAGGGAGTGATCGGTTTCGTCTTCAATAGGTGTCTTTGTGAAAAATAAACATCGCTAAAAGTATGGACAATGTGCAGTGTTAGGAATAGGGGCATGTAAGGGGCATGTTGATGGGAGTGGTTATAGGACTTTCCTTAAATAGCCATGATCAGTAAATATCAAACTGGTTTAAAGTAGGCTAAATGGATGTGACCAAAAGGGGTGGAGTGTATAGTACAGAGGAGGGGGCATAGTAAGGTTATGTTTGAGCAGTTTATTATATAAAATGAGTGTGTCTTCAAGGTCAAGATAGAGGAGATAGGGTATCCTGAAGGTATGTGGTTAACAAGAAGGCATTGACTACGGTGTGTTGAAATAGCGTTAATAGGAGTGTTTAAAAATGGGTGCGGCCATTCTCAATTTTTGCAGTAGTAGCTGCGGAATTTTTTTTAAGAAGAAAGAGCAAATGGTCTGTAAGCATTGTGATAAGAATACTGTTGCTTCTCGAGGGTTCGTGGGTGATAAAAAATAAAATGATGTGAGGTTGAGTTAAATAAGGGAGAAGGGATTTTAGTTAGGGGTAGAGCAGCGAAGGGATGTTGGTTGGGAGGAAAGGATCAAATTCGACATGCATGGCTCTTACCTCATTTATCTTGAGGGTTTTGTAGCCCCTGTGAGAAACCCTTATGGTCGTTATTCCATCCTGGCGTATAGAAAACGAGGAGGTAGGGCCAATTAATATTGTTTTGTTTGATGACAGTAAAAGCTGCTGTCAAAAAAGAAGAAAGTGATCTATTTCATCTTTAATTTGTCTCGTTGTGAATATACAGCATTATTAAAAGTACAGACGAAGTGCGCTGTTGAAAATAGAGGCCTGCAAGAGGCGTATTGATGGGCGTGGTAACAGGACTTTTATAATTTGTCGTGATTAATAAATGTCAAACTGAGTCAAGGTAGGCTAAATGGGAGTGGCCAAAAGAGATTGGAGTGTATTGTACAGAAAAGAGGGGGATAGTTAGGTTGTGTTTGAGCAGTATATTCATGTGAAATGAGTAGAACTTCAAGGTCATGATAGAGGAGAAAGGGTTTCATGGGGGGATGTGTTCAACAAGGAGGCGTAGACTATGATGTGTCGAAATAGCGTCAACAGGGGTGTTAAAAAATGGGTGTGGTCATTCCTGATTCTTCAAGTAAAAGGAGTGACATTTTTTCTAAAAAGAAAGAGGAAATAATCGGTGAACATTGTGTTCGGAATACTGCTGCTTTCCAAGGATGGTTGGGCGATAAGAAAAGGATGTCAGGAGGAGAAAAATAATGATGAGGGATCTCGTTCTAGGGGGAGAGCATCAAGGGGCATGGGTAGTGAGAACAGGGAAAGATCAGGTTCGATATGCATGGCTCTTACCATATTCCTCTTTAGGGTTTTGTAGTCTCAGGAATCTTTGAACGATTTCAGGCTATGTTCTCATTTAAACAGATGATACTTCTACCAATTCTGCAGGACCTGCATAATTCAATCAGAAATTCCAAATCAAAATTGGAATGCAAATCACTCATTATCAAAATTCAAACTGTTGATTTATTCCCCTGATGTTGAACTCGTCAATTCGCAGTCTTGGGCATGACAGAGCGTATTGTACCCAAGCAACTTTGTGCACAATGATCGCATTCATGATATACGTCCGGTCCAAAGACGCGACACGACGCGACGCCTTGTAATCGCCCTCCAGAGAGAAAAGGATTTGATATGGAAATGGGGTCCTTTTGTACGTATAAGGGTATCAGTAATGGTCCAGGTCCAGGTCGAGGCCAAGTTGGCACGACGACTTCGATAATTATGCTTGTCGGAGCGCACGCTCCTGATATGAGATTCAAAGTTGGTTCTAGATGGTTCGAAGGTGCTTCTCGGTCATCGAGATTTGACGAAGAGTACTTAACTGTCCAGCCCTAACTCCAACTTCAACTTCCAGTCGACCAGGAAGGCTCTAATGACCCTTTTAAATACCATTTCCTCCCCATCTTGAAATCGCCTAATTTATTCCTATTTGAATTAGGGCACTGCACAGTGGATCAAGATCCCAAATTCGTGGCCAAAACTCCAAAAATTCATATTTATTACCTCTTGAGTGCTTTTATCTCGTTTTTTGTGTCACTGATTTCGAAAATGATACTCTAAATTCAAAATTAGGAAAAGCGGACCCAAAATGGCGGACAGTTTCACAAAGTTGTCTATTGTTCCTCACAAAAAGAAATACAAATGGGTTATCTGGGTCGCTTCTTGCAGAAATGATATCTCATATTCGAAATTAAAAATGTTGGACTGAAAATGGCGTACATTTAAAGCTCAGAAGAACAATTCTTGAAGCCTCTCGCGAGGGTTGATAAATAGTAAAAGACGACCAGCGTTTTGAATCCTGTCAATAACGGAGTAAAAAATGTATTGCCTTATTTTCCAGTTCATAAACTTTTTACGCCGAAAATCCGATGTTTTTATTCTGAAGTCGCTTTTTTTTACAATGTTTTACAAAATTTGTCAAATTTTTTGATGAGAAAATTGAATACTTTAACTGATAAATACTATAATTTCATACAATGGTATTACGATTTCAAACAATGGTGAAATTGAAAGAATTTGAAGTCTAATAATTCTGAATTACAAATTTCGCATTGAAATCTTCAGAATGGAAATCGCAATACCATAATCTTATAATCAAGCTTTGATACTTGAAAAATTAATACAAATTTCCCAAAAAATGTATAATAATTTAAAATTTTGAAGTGCCTGGAATTATAGAATTTGTAGTTCAAATTTTAAAAATAAAACAATACCCATAGAAGTATATACCCGTGAAAAAAATTTCTGTTATAAATAATTGAAATAATAAAATTTTTTTTTTTGACACAAGTAAAAGTTCTGCTTCATCTCCGATGCCTCTCTTTCCATAGAATATTAATACGATTTTGTTCAACTCAATCCCGTTGTCTATAAGAAATTTCCATTTCCTAATCGAAAAGTCCAAGAGAACTGTGTTGTCGGGTAATACAGAAGAATACAGTTCGCCCCGCTCTTTCTTTTTCGGAATATTACGATTCGCGCACGGGAGTTCCTGCGTTGCCCAATCCTCGCACTAGTTTTGAACATCTATCAAATCAGCGTCGAGCATTGTTAGTGGCTGCGCGAAAATTTTACGATTTTGAGTGGAATCGTCAACAAGTTTTATTTTCGAACTGAAATTTGTGCTTTGTAAGGACTTGCCCTTAGATGGAGCCAGCAGTGTGCTCAGTGTAGGTTTTGGGCCTATATTGAGGTTAGGATGAGACCTACTACTCATCAGTAAACAGATATCCAGGAATAATTCAACTATTTAGGGATGATGGAAGAAATGCAGACTACTGGTCCGAAATTGTCTCGTTTTATTGGCTAGAGAGATCCCTCATAG
>WSXT02031626.1:0-13705 GCA_011762715.2 Neuroterus valhalla | reverse complement strand
GGTTCAGGGGGTCTCAAAACGTGGACATTTGATAAAAACGGGAGGGAGGGGGGGGGGGGTCAAATTTAACACAAATCTAATACCTTCTCATCATGATGAGCATGTAAAAATGAAAATGAAGAAATTCAAAATTGAAAAAAAATATCAAATTTCTTTGTAACGTCTAAAACTCAAGTTGAAACTGCAGCTCCTGGCAATGAAATAAAAAACCAAGAATTCAACGACCAAATTTGGACAAGCTCCTTCGAATGTACCTATTGATAGAAAAAATGGTGAAGAAAGAAAGAGGAAAGATAAAAGAAGATGCTACCTTCAAATACCTTCCTTTCTTTTTTTTCTATTTTCGTCCTTTTTTTCTGTTTTGAAAAAAAAAATTGTTTGCCGGACAATATTGTTTGCAACATCGTAATAAACATTTTGTAAATGAGGAACGTTCAATTAATGCAATTAAATTTTTTTCGAAACTTTTGCCATCGCAAAACTTCCTTGATGAGGAAGCAAAATCCATCTTTTCTGTTGAAATATTATTTATTCGATTGATTGATAAAGAATTCAACTTCCATGGTAGCATCTTCATCTTTCTTAGTTTAAAATGAACTTTTTCCTTGAAAATTGAACTTGTCGGTTTAAAAATTGTCTGCGCAAAAAAAGTGTCCTTTTGGCTAGAAAATGAAACAATGAGGTTGAAAATGAAACTCTTTTTTGTAAACCATTAATTTTTTTGTTTGTAAAGTCGAATGATCGGTTAAAAATTCGACTATTTTGTTGAAGGCATCTTTGTTTTGGTTGTAAGTTTAACTGTTTCACAGAAAATTCATAGTTTGGTCATAAAAATTCATTTATTTGTTGCAAGAAATGCATTTTTCTTATTTGAAAGGAACTTTTGCCCTGAAAGCTCAACTCGGCGGTTTGAAAATTCAACCACCTTCTAAGAAATTCGTCTTTTTGGCTTCGAAATTCAACTCTTGAATAAAAATGCAACATGTATTGATTGAATAATAATCTATTTTGTAAAAGTCATCTCTCTTTTTTGAAAATCCATCTTTCTTCGTTGCGCATTCATCTTTCTTGGTTTATAATTCAACTGTCTTAATGAATTCGTCATCCTTGGCTTGAGAATTTAACTATTAGGTTAGAAATTTAACTTTTTTTGGTTGAGTATTGATCTTTTTGGTTTCGATATTCGACTATTTGAATGAAAATAATTATTATGATTATGTTGATTATAATCATAATAATAAATCTTTATTAGGTTGCCAACCAAGAAATAAAAAGCACAAAAAAGATGTAAGGTATGTACAAAAACAACTTAAAGGGCGAAGTACAGCTGACAGCTGCTTTACAACCTAACCTCAAAATGCATCTTTAAAAGTTCACCTATTTTCTTTGAAATTTAAAAATGATCTTCTGTCTTTACTAAAGATTCTGTTCATTTTTTAAGTTTTAATCAGAAATAGACCAAAATTGGTTACCTAGTTTATGGTCTTCCCCTAGAAGGATAATCATTACACAATTTTTTGCATTAAAAACCATTTTTATGCTTTAAACGATAAACTATCCCATCATTTATTTCATTTGAATTAATTTATTCAATTTTTATTTTTATTAAATTGACACTTAGTCGTTATTTTCTAATGGAAATGATTTTTGCATTGTTTTGTATCACATTTGAGTATTAATAATGAATCACGTTCGATTATAATGAACTCCTCTTAATTAAACTAATGCACTGATACAAATGGCTCAGTAAGGATAACAAGGATATTCGATAAAAAATAATACTCAATAATAATACCAATAATTCATCAAACTGGAAAAGAATTGCATAATAAATGAAGATTGTGATAATGATGATTGATATTAAATGGCAGTGTCTCTAATTTTATAATTTTTGCAATTAGGTATATTTCACTGTCGAGTATTCTCGCCTCCAGCGTTGAATGGAAATAAACTGCATGGGAATTTCCACTGCATTCCTACATTCTAGATTACAAAATGGAAATTCATGTCGAAAATAACATTCTCTGGACATTCGGGTTTATGAAGCTCTTATTTGAATTTCTACTTAGGATTGTAATTTCAGCTACTCTGGACTTTCGCATATAAAACATTCAGAAGACTATTTCACAATTTCTGTGTTGAGCTTTGTAATTTCAGGTTTATTTTTCGCATTTGATTCTAAGCTTTAAGATAATTGAAGGTAATCAACATTGTTTGTTGGTAAAAATTCCCCTTAATTTATCAAACCTGTCTAGTAACACTAAACCCAAAAAATTGAGAAATAATGGTAGAATCTCGAACTGGGAAAGATCGATTTTTAATCACCGTCCAAAGTTGATTGCAAGGTGCGCCCTTTAATCTTTAGGGACTTCCAATATTTATAGTTCACTTCAAAATTAAGTAATTATTTAAATTTATAAAATCCAGAAGAATGTGCCGATTATTTATATTGATACCAAAGCTTACCTGATAAATACCTCAGGCCAAAATTGTTTGGTAAGATTGAATAAGAATGATCGATTTTACCTACGATCGAATAGAAAACACGAATTCAAGAGAATAATGAAGTAAAAGGAGTTTTTGCCGAAATGGTTTATATTGAAGGGGGAACACCACTGTGACGGGTCTAAAAATAGCCGATTTTTGTGAATTTTTTTTTTTTTTTTTTTTTTGTAAGAAGGGATGATCGTTTGAGGATCGGACGAAAAGCGAATTATTAGGTATGTATTCAACTATGTTGATGTAAATTTTTATTGAAAAATATTGGAAATTCACAAAGTTATCCAAATAATTGTAACGACAAGAAAAAAAAATGACGCCATCTGGTGGCAGCGATACAGCCATGAATTATTATCTGCTATAAAAAACAAAAAATATTATTAATCTGCATGATAGTGGCTATCGTTGTATGTAGCCGATTTCCAAACTTCTGAAAATTACTTTTCTTTGAGACATTTTGAAAAAAAAAAAAATGTCAGAGCACACGAAAAATTCAAATCACCACCATTTTGTGAAAAAAATTATTTTGGAAAAACGGCTACATACTCAATAAATTGCTTTTTGTCCGATCCTCATATAATCATCCCTTCTTACAAAAAAAATTCACAAAAATCGGCTATTCTCAGACCCGTCACAGTGGCGTTTCCCCTTAATGAAAAATTGGTGAGTGTTGATATATCAACAAAAAAAACTAATCTTGAACATCTCAATGAATTGAAAAATTCCATTTTTAAATTTTTTCGATAACCTACTTCAACTTAATTACCTTTTTCGATAGCCTGATCAGGGCCGCATTAAGTAGAGGTCCAGCGGGTCCATGCCCCCGGGCCTCCACCAAGAATAGAAGATTTTCGGTTTTTTTTTTTCAAAAATTAATCCCGAGTTCCGACGAAATGATTGTAAGTGGTCGAAAAACTGTACAAGAATTTTGATATATAAATTTTGATATATTATACGTAATCATATAAAAAAGTACCAGAAATAACCGAAAACCAATAACACAATTTTCATGATTAATTAAAATACCTGGTCGAAAATCTAACATTCGTAAATTAACTGAAGGTTAAAACGCAATCACTTCGTTTGAAGTAGTCTCCTTAGGATATAAATTCGACGCGTTTGCTTAAGAAAAATAGTTTTGTGAACTTCTTCGACTTCAGTCTCTATATCTTTTCGAAATTGGCGCCTTCGTTGTTCTGTATCCTCACTTTTGGAGTCAATTATGGGAGCAGGACGCTGTCGACGCTGTCTGCTCCTGCTCTCATACAAATAATGTTTCTTCTGTAGTCTATTTAATGGACCGTCCACTTTTAATATCAGTAATAAACTTCTTCAAAAATTGACCAATTCTTTCAAATATTGACTTCTCGGATTCAAAAAAACATGGTAAATATCATGATTTTAATTACAACTTAACCTCGTTATATCTCCATAACCAATTGATGACTTATCATTAATACAGCCCACTCCTTATTTTTTCAAGTCTGAGGGATTTTCGTAACACTTTCTTAAACAACTATGATACTATTCCAAGTCCACAATAGTACACAAAAATACCACACAAGGCATGCTCTAAAAGTGATGGATTTTTGCGACTAAACTTATTATTAAGTCTTACGCGTGCGGCGTTCAGAGACTACACGCAGCCTTGAACGTTGACATGAGCGTGCTCGGTCGTCGCTTCAAATCCGATTCGAACTGGATTTTTGATCGCGCTGGATTTTTGTACACCTACCCCTGATGCCGGCCTCATAACCCAAGATAAGTGTACTTTGAATATATGCGATTGAACATCCATATTTTTCCGTGTAAACGATTTTAAGATTATTTTATACCACTCTAGCCACAAAATCTCAACTTTAGCATAATTTTTTTGGCTCTCCTGGTATAAAATACTGTTCGATACGTGTGTGGGAGGTGATTTTTAGTTCATGAGCCTTTTGTCACTCACGTGTCAGCTCAAACGATACGACTAATTTGATCATTCTCACTCCGCTCTTCTCTACATTGGATTATAGTGCTGAGCTCTATTTTCTCTTTTTTTTTTTTTTTTTTTTTTTGAGAATCTAAGGCAACTTTGAACTAATTAGGGCTGGCTGCTCTAGTAGTCTAGTGCCTCTTTCGAGTTTTACACTGGCAAAAAGTCTACCCCTGAATGGATCCTCCTTCAATTCTTGAGAGTTTTCAACTTAACTCCTTTTGCTCTGTGTGCCCTTTCCTCTTCCTACTCTGTTCAGCAAACGATGCTCTTTCCTGAGTAGCCAAAAGTTGTTTTCCCACTCCCTGTCCGTCTAATTGTCGATTCGGGGAAGTTTAGCGAGCTTCGTGGTATTTTTCTCATTTAGGAGAAGATGGGCAAGAAACTTGCGGAGAGAAAATGAGTTTGGCAAATAATGAAAATGAAGATAAAATGAACACTTGGAGAAGATCTTGTAGGTGGATAGAGATTTTTAGGAGGCAATGATGTTCTCCTTTTTTTAATAAATACAAATCAGGACTCAAAAAAGAGGAGGACTTGAGTCCTATTCCAACAGTACACTTTTTGTAAAACAAATCCCTATCTGAAATTGCGGAAATTATTTTCAAAAAGAAAAGGAAATGTAACTTTTCCATTGCATTCCGTTTCCATACCTGGTACTATACTGCCGTACTTTGAAAGAACATCGTTAACTCAAATTCGGAAGTCACCTCTGAACGCATTTTACGGAAGGCGATTTAAAGGACTTATCCGAATTTGAGTTAACGGTGTTCTTAGTTGGAAATGTAACTTGTTTCGATAAAAGTTCAACTATTTGGTCGAAGGTTAAACTCCTGTGGAAATTTTCTTACAAAAATTTGTTTCACCTTTTGCTTGAAAATTGATACATATTTTCAAAAATGTATAGCCGCCCTCAAGTAATTATTGATCCTATACATACTGCTCCTGCGAAGATTTTCTGGTTTCGAGGTTGGCTTCAACGGCCTTGAGACAAACTTTGCCTAAGCTGAAACGTAAACAGTCAGGGCCGTACGAACTGTTCCTATGTGATTTTCGTCCGTTCGCCCGTTGAGAGAAGCGCGCCAATCAGACAAGTCGAAGATGGGGAAGGGGGGTACCGCGTGGTTGGCGGTCGATTGGACGCGAGCTCGCTAACCAACTTGGACAGTTGGACTCCACGATAGCGGAGGTCGCTCGAGAGGGGATATGACGTGGCTGAACGTCGAGTGGCAAGAGCGCGCCAATCAACATGAAGGAGGGTTCCCAGAATGAAACTGTTACTCTGATTGGAAGAACTCGCGTTGTGCGCGAATTCGTTTTCGGATTCTTGTCCTGTTCACTTCTGTTCTATCTATTATATCTTATTTATCACATGAAAAATCGTACAAAATCAAGAAAAAGATACTTTCTGAATCGGTAACGATAACGGTAACAATTTTTTTTCGTGATCTCGCTGTAATGAGATCTAGTTCCTTTCTAGAAATAACTTACCCATCGCCGTTTGTTGCATGCAAATTTTGATAAGAAAGTTACTTTTATTGCAATCTCTCAGAAATAAAAACACAAACTCCGGTCCTTCGTTCAAACCTACTCTGTTCTGGTTGAGCTCGTATGTCTGAAATTTTCCCAAGTGAAAAGTCGAGTGGTCGAGTGACGTGAATCACCCTGTACAGTGTACAGTGCAGACTTATCACAACCTGTAGTACGTAGTGAATACATTTCCCAACTTTATACGGCGTATGCGGAGGCGCCGTAGTAATATTTCCATATATATTATTACTCCACCCCTGTCCCCTGCAACCCCCTCGCTTTGGTGCACACCATCGTTCTCGCTGCAGTTTCTCTTTCTCCTAAAATATAAACGTAAATCCAGAGGCATCTCGTCCAAGTTGACTCTTTTGAGATATCGTTTCGAACCCAAGAGAAAAGGAAGAAATCACCCCTTTCCTTTGCATGCCCCTCGTTCATAAAAAAACTTCCTTTTGAGACCTTTTCCCGTAGTTGTGTAGCAAGTATCCATTTAATTCCCGTGAATTTTGTTGAAAACCTGGAACTCCCGAGATTTGTTCTTACTATTGCGAAAAATGTCTCGCTCTGTGGAAAAAAAGGTGTTTATAATTGTGCTCTAAAATTCTACTACTTGGTAGAAAACTGAACTGTTTTGTTGAAAAGTTATATTTCGGGTTGAAATTTTGTTTTTTTTTGTTGAAAGTTAATTCTTTCTATTTAAAAACTCTACTATGATATTTTCGATAGAAAGTCATCTCTGTTAGTTCAAAATTTGACCATTTGGTTACAAATTTAATTTCTGGTAGAAGATCGAACTAATTCATCAGAAAGTCATCTTTTTTGGTTGAGAATTTATCGTATTTGGTTGACAGTTAATTCTTTTTATCTGAAAAATCTACTATTTTCATTTGGATTCACAATTCTTTTTCTTTTTTTTGTATAAGTTCTACTATTTATTGGAAAATTTGGTTATTTTATTGACAATTCAACTGATTTTTTGGCAATTTTTTTTTTCTAGAAAAGACATCTTTTTTGGTTGAAAATTTATCTTCCATGATTCAAAAGTTGATTCCTATTCGATAAAGTGTCCTTTAATATTTTTGGCCCAGAATTGATCTCTTTTGGTTGATAATTCTACTGTTTTTTTGGAACTTGATCTTTTTCAGCTAGAAGTTTAACCTTTCTGTTAAATTTCCGTCTTCTTGGATAGTAAAGCTGCCCTTTCGTATTCGTATTTCGTATTTTTGATTGGAAGTTAATTTTTCATGCCTTAAAATAAATTCTCTTCAAATAAAAAAACTGTTATCATATTTTTTAATCGGAAATTATCTCTTCTAGTTCAAAATTATACCGTTTGATTGAAAATTTAATTATTTTGATAAAGGTATCTTCTTCGGTTGAAAGTTACTCCTTTATATTCGAAAAGTGTACTATTTTATCCTTGGTCAGAAGTCATCTATATTGGTTGAAAGTTCTATCACTTGGTTAAAAATTAATTAGTTAATTGAGAATTTAACAATTATTAGTCATCTTCCTTGTTCGTAAATTAACAATGTATTCTTTTTATTTGAAAAGTCCACTATTACGTTTTGAGTTTAAAACTTTTTTTTAAGTTGTACTATTTATTGGAAAATTTCGTTATGATGTTGCAGTTGAACTATTTTGTTGAGAACTCATGTTTTCTGTTGAAAATCTATCTTTTCTCTGAAAAGTCATCGTTCCTAGTTGAAAATTTGATACCTATTTGATTAAAAATTAATGTCGCTATTTGGTGCAGAATTTATTCTCTTTGATTAAAAATCCTACTTTTATGGTTGCAAATGCAATTATTTCAGTAGAAAAGTTATATTTTTTTTTTTGAAAATTCATCTTTCTCAATTAAAAGTTATTTCTGTTCATTTGAAATGTTTACTTTTATATTTTTTGTTCAAAATTCTTCTCCTTTGTGTAAAAGTTCTGCTATTTTGTGCAAATCATGTTCATTTTGTTGAAAACTCGACGATTTTGTTGGGGAGTACAATTTTTCAGTTAAAAATGTATCGTTTGGTGAAAAAGTCATTTTTTTCCTTGATAAAACAACTGTTTTGTTGGAAATACGTCTTTTCTGGTTAAAAATTATGTCCTTTTTGGATTTCGATTCCATCTTATTTTGGTATAAGAGTTATCTTTTTTGTTCAGAAATTTCGAATTTCTTGATTTTCTTGAATATTTATCTAGTTTAAAAGAAAAGTAATCTTTTTCGGTTGGAAATTCAACTTGTTTGTTTGAAAATGCAACCCATTTTTTTGGGGTTGATTTGTTTCGTTTGAAAGATCGATGATTCGATAAAAAATTTATCTTCTTTTGTTGGAGATTTAATTATTTTGGTTTAAAAGCATTTTTTAACGGAAATTTCGGTTGCTGGGTCCACAGGGGGGGGGGGGAGTATAGCCCAAAATTGATAGCGTAGTTTATGAACAGCTCCCTAGGGAACGATGACTAATGATTCGACATGCTGAGAATTCTTATATTTCCGTTTCTCTAGAATTCGAGAGAAAACACATCAGTCAGCAATATTTACTTCCTGGTGGAACATTTGTTTGCCAGAACGATGCCCATTGTGTTGCAATTTCGACAGAGAATCGGATTCTCTTAAAGAGGGAGGAAAAAATAATTTGTCAATCTAAAACCGACAGCAGTAGCTGGATGGTGTTCCTCGACTTCTCGAGATCTCTAGTATTAAGCACGGACGGGCGCGGTCAGCGGACGGATGGATGATCGTTTAAGCTTCTCGCATCTCCTGTTTCCACTACCTTTTAACTACTTTTTAACTACTTTTAGGCCTGAGGTTAAATCTTCTGTCGGTAACCAACTGTAGTTCTCGGAAATTTTAGTTTTCTGCAGCTTTCCACTCCCGTAACCAAATATTTAGGCAAATGCGGGAGCGCTTCTAATCAATATTTGGCTCCAGACGATAGGGATTATATATCCCGTAAGAGCTGGGGGTTTAAATCTGTAAAATATAAAAAAGGAATTGGCTAAAAGAGAATGGACTAAAAATCTAATATAATCTGATATCGTTTGTGAATCAAGGGCAGATGAATTTCTAACATGGGACGTTTGTTGACTACATAAAAGTTTTATTTTCGGAGAAAACTTTTTCAAGAAATGAACACCTATGAAAATGTTTACGAAATCTACTTATCAGCAGATCTGCCAGATGAAAAAATGAATATAAAATTTCTTGCAGCTTTAGATATTTTTAGTGAATTGAATCCCTTTTTATATAACGATAAAAAACGAGATTCTGTTTCGGTAGAATGGTAATCAAAAATCGGATTTGGCACTCTACGTTTGGATTACAGAAGCGATTGCAATTCCAGCGTTTATCGAAAAAGGATTAATATTTGAATTTAAATAATAATCGATAATCCCTGTTTGATTACAGCCCCATCGTGCGATTTTTGTCTGATAAAAAGTTCAAAGCTTTTCATCAGAAGGAAAATCGACTTGAATATAAAAATTAATTAATGCATGTCAGGTAGAGTTACTATGAGGAATGATGTTGTAAAATATTCAGAGTATTCTTTGAATTAATTTATTTTAATTTGAATCCTACGTTTTTTTCTGTGCAAGAACTTTTCTTTCCACGTGGCTCATTCAATTAAATCCCCTTAAAACTCTGAAGCTCATTCTCTTTTACTACCATTTATCGTACACTTTTACGATTTTCTTATTCTCTCCCTTACTAGTTTGGTACTTTTCTGATTAACTATATTGCATCTATTTTATACTGCTTTTTCACTATTTTGCAATAGTAAAGCTTCTTTTTGTTGTGTTATTACCAACTATGATAAAAATGATATGAATTATTGTCTAACAATAATCTTGTTAGAATTTCACATTGAATTAATTAATTTTCTTTCACGTTATAAAAAAACGATTTTTTTCAATTGGCCCATATTGAAACATAACAATTGATTTTTAACACTTCGAGTCGAAAAAAAAGCTTTCAAATTCTTTAAATTGTTGCAAATTTGTCTTTCTTGTATAGGAGAATAATCTTCTTGGTAGGAAATAAATCTTTTTGTTGTTGGAAATTCTACTATATATGCACTGAGAAACCTTGGTTAGTATTTCTTGTTAAAAGTCACCCTAGATTTTACTATCTGAACTTTGCAATGAGGGGCAAAAAGCATGTTTTAATAATATTTACTAATTTCAATAGTAACTCGTAGCTGCTATCAGAATTATAAAATATGTTAGAATAAAAACTAAAACCATTGCATTTATTGTAAAAAACGTTCGAAGTATTTGTTGAACTCTGTAGTAAAACTGGAAGTCCGTACTACAGCCATTTACTAATCTTAATAGGAGAAAATAGTAAATTTGTTGGATTATCAACTGCAAAAGATAACAGTATTTACAAACTGTAGTAAAATGATGCGCAGGGACCCTACGCACCGGATTACTAACTGGTTAGCAAAATGTGCTACAGTCCGAATAGAAAAAGAAAGAAACTCATATATGCTGAACTCGAAACCGAATATATACACTATACAGTATTATACATTAAACATAATTTCTTATTAATTCAAATTCGGCATTGACAACATTTGAATTGATATATTTGTGTATTTTTAAAACATATTATACTATTAAATTATAAGCTGAAACAGAAAAATCGGGTTGGTAGAAAATGAAGCTGGCAGGAATCGAACACGCGTCTTCGGGGCAGCAGTCAGGCGATGTTTCATTTATCTACAGAACTTTATGAGAGATGGAAAAAAAAACATCCATATGTCCTGAATGATACGAAGTTCATTGAAAACAAAAACAAATGAATCCGTTGTTCGGAGATTGACACATATCGTGTTCCTACAGAAAATAGTAATTTTTCTTGCATTGTTAGAATATTATGTTATTTGGAATACTTATTGCTCCTATTTTCTTTGTAAAATTTATTAATTTCTCAAATAATTTTTCCTATATCAGATTTTACTGCAGAAAATTGTGAAGCTTGCTATTATCAAATAGGAAACCTTCTTATCAAAAAGTACAACTCATTATTTAAATAATAAAATGCTGAAATTTAAGCGTTTTGCCCCAATTCGCTGCCTATTTCAGTAATTTCCCTAATATAAAGTTTCTCAGTGTGGTTTAAAATTAATATTTCTTGGCTGAATATTTGACTACTTGGTTGGAAGTTGAACTACTATGTTAAAAATTTATTTTTTTTAGTTTAACTGTGTTTGAAAATTCTACTTTTCTGCCAAATATTTGTTTTTCTTCAAGTTGAAGAATTATTTTTCACCCGATAATCCTTTCTGGGTAAAGAATTATCCTTTGTGAGTTGAAGGTTGAACTATTTGATGTAAAATTTATGTATTTTGTTGAAAATTAGTCTTTTTGTAGAAAATTAGTCTTCTTGGTGGAATGAATTACTTTATTGAAATTTCGTTTTTTATAAATGTAAGATTCATGTTCTCATCCAAACATGTAACTATTCTATTTTTGGTTAGAAACTTATGCTTCATAAGTTGAAGATTCAATGATTTAATAAAACATTGATGTATTATTTTGTTCAACATTTTTCGTTTTTGTAGAACACTCTTCTTGACAGTAAAATGTTTTTCAAATGAAAATTGAACTGTTTTGTTGAATATTGAACTATGTACTTGGTTACGAGTTCAATGCCTTCGTTTAAGTGTAACTGTTATAAAAATATCCACCTCTTTTGTTGAAAATCCATGTATTTTGTTGAAAATCCGTGTATTTTGTTCAAAAATCCATGTATTTTTTTTTAAATACGTCTTTTTGGGTAGATAATTAATATTTCGAAAATTTTTTTTTTTTTTTTTTAAGGATCCAACAATTCTGTCAGAAATTTTGGTTTTTTCGTCGAATTTATTTCGTTGGAAATTTATCATATTATCTTTGAAGCTTCAACGATTTTGTTCAAATCATCTTCTCTGATTAAAAATTCAACTGCTGTTTTGTTTGAAAATTCGTCCTTCTGGATTGTAAATTCATCCAGATTTTTTAATACAGATTTATCATTTTAGTGAAAAATTTGACTTTTTTGTGGGGAATTCATGTTTTTTTTGTCTGAAATATATCCGTCAATCGAAAATTACAATATTTGGTTGAAGTTTATGAATTTTGTCGACAATTTTCTCTGTTAGTAGAAAATCAATCTTTTTTTTTGGAAATGCATCTGTTCGATAGAAAATGAACTTGTTTTGTTCAAAATATAACTATTTTGTCAGAAAAATCATCTATTTGGTGAACAGGGTGGTCTGGCTGTGGGGTTTAAGGCATGAGCTTTGAACCCACTCCGTCCAGTTGCGGGTTCGATTCCCGTCTCATACTCTGGAAGAGCTTTGGCTGTGGCTGTTGCTCTTGGTGTTTTGGAACCCACCTCAAGCTGTAGGTCTCCATCGCCACACTGACATTTTTTCTTGTTTTGTACAAAAAAATTATATAAATCAAATGGAAAATTGAACTGTATTGTTCATCGTCTATATATAAATTTTTCACCTGGATGAAGAAATAGAGGAAAGGTTATGTATAGACTCTTATGTCCGTAAAAGGGAGGGAGTATAAACAAAACATTCCTTAGCTATTTGTTGAACAATGGAATTATTTATTTCAATGTTGAGCTACTTGATAGGATGTGTAATCCCATAATAAAAAATCATATTTTTGGCCTGGAAATTCAATTTTTTTGCACAAAATGCGTCTGGGTTTTGAAAATTCCAAATTTTTTTATGCAATGGAATTTTTGGATTAAAATGACACCTTTTGTTAGAAATTCGTATTCATATTCAAATAAATATTCAAAAGTAAAATATTTTCTGAGTTTTGTACTATTTGGTGTAAAATAAATAATATTCTTGGTTATTAATTACATAACTTTTTCATTGTCAATATTTATTTTTGGTTCGAAAATTCAATTTTTTTGTTGGAAATTTGTCTTTCAGCGTTGAAAATTCAACAATTTGGTAGAAAATAACTTATTTGTTCTATAATCATGTATTCGTGTTGAAAATCAACAGTTCTGTGGATAATTCGTCTTTTTTTGCTTCAAATATCAACAATTTTGTTGAAAAACTGATGTATTTTTCTGAAAAATCTTTTTTTCCTTAAATCTTTCACCTTTATGGTAGAGAATCTATTAAACTTTTTTGAAATGTCATCTCTACCGTTGAGGATTTAACTGTTTTGTCAAAATGTAGTCTATTTTTTTTTTCTTTAAATCTACAAGTTGAAAATTCGATTTTGTTTTTTGTTGAAGAAATTCCGTAAACAAAAAATGGTTACATTTTTGTTTTTTAACTCATTCTCTTCAGTTGAAAATTCAATCATTTGTTTGGAAATTCATCTTCTGGTATAAAATCAATCTTCTTAGTTAAAAACTCATCTGTGTAGATTGAAAATTTAGCTATTTTGTTGAAAATTTATAATTTTTGATAAAAGTGTAAGTGTGTTTATAACAGGCGGTTGGCACTCCTATGAAGGCCTGTAGAATAAATTTAATGTGATGTGAGATTTGAGCAGAGCCGCGTGCGGCGCTGGCTGTACTTTTAGGCCGACAATTATTCTATAGCATGAGAAAAATTTAAATTTGATCAATTTTAATTATAAAACAGTTTTTTTGCATATATTTATCTTGAAAAAATATTTTGTGATATTTCAAATATCCAATAAATTGATAGATGCGACGAGAAAGTGAAGAAG
>WSXT02031615.1:0-13339 GCA_011762715.2 Neuroterus valhalla | reverse complement strand
TTATATGTTTTATTACTGTTGAGGGCAGTTGGTTCTTATAGGAACGTTGTTGGTGGGGGGGGGGGGGGGGGGGGGGGGGGGGGGGGGGATGTTGACCGAACCTTACGAAATCTTACATAGGGGAAGGGGGGGATCAAAAATGGATAATAAACGTCTTGCGTAATTTAAGCACGGCCCCTAAGGAACAAAGTTCCTTCCGTTGCCTAACAAATACTGAATATACACGCTCCTCAAATAATGATATAAAGTAATGCGTGTCTTCGAAACATGCGGCAGAAACGGAGTTTCAAATGCGTGTTAAGGAGAAGGACGTACTTATATATTATATACGCGTTCTGAACTCCGTCCCTACCGCGTGTTTCAAAGACACGAATTACTTTTATATAATTATTTGAGGAACGTTCATATTCAGTATTTGTTAAGCAACGGAAGAAGCTTCGTTCCTTACGCGTGTCACTTGGACACGTTTTTAATCCTAAAAATCGATCATCTACATTCTACGTATCAATATCAATCACATTGTATGTGCTACACATTTCTTAAGTATACAAAAGTCTTTGTGTCGCTGATCTCGGATATCACGTAAAGATGTAAAAATTCAAGATGGTGAATACAATATGGCGGACAAAAATTCCAAGATGGATCCCGAGATGACTTATAATGACTACCAGAGGCGTGAAAAAATATGTTGTCGAATTTTTATTTTTTTATTTATGCCAAGCTTGTGATTTTTTTATGAATTTTCTATTTCAACTTCAGAAGTGGATATCCGGTCGATAGTCCATAGCATAGTCGGCAGTTCTGCTTGTAAAAGTGAGAGGTCGAAAATGTCAGATTTGGTAGAGCTTGACATGCGAATTACATCACTTTTACCGAATTTGAAAATAGCACCCTCATGAGCCATTGTAACCCTCTGTAATAATGGCATGTAACACGGTTTCTACCTGCCCCTTTCTGAAAGCGAATTTTCTGTGTCAAAAGTACGACTAGGTGAATTGAACAAGACGATTTTAGTGGACTTGAAGTGGAAGTTCTTTGAGACACGTGAATCGACCCATCTCAACACATGGACCCTTGCATTATGGGATTATCATTATTACCCAACCTATATATCCATGATGAGGTAGCTAAAAGCCGACTAGATATTTATGACGTCAGATTCTATTCAGAAGTAACATCGTTTAAGAAGATTACTTCTAGGATTGCCCATAATCCAAGTTTACTCTCACATTTGCTCCTTCGCAGATTAAAGCAGGAAGCAACAAAAAAACACGTTGAAACTTTTATTATTGGGTATACACAAATCAGTCATCCCAAAGTTGTTACAGAATATAGGCTTCTCGTAGACTATTCAAGTATATTATCTCCAATTTCTAACTTTTATACCTAACTTCGTGAGAGAAGTTGATGAGCGTGCAAAATGTGAAACTGTGGCGCTGATTGCATTCAGGCAAATTTTTCATTTGAATTTGAATGGAAATGACCATTAATTCAATAAAAAATCAGGAAGTTACTTGACTCAATCCAAAAAATTAGGAGTTTCACCATAAAAATACGAATCATCTTGTTACAAATTAAAAAGAGATTTTATCATTCCATTGAAAGAATGTGCATTCCTTGAGTCTGATTTTTAAACTTTTTGAATATACCTATGTTTTAAAAGAGACAGAATTTTTATTTCTTCTATTATAAGAAAAATCTTTTGCAAATTCTTTGCTCTGTGAGTTTTTTGAGCTATCTTAAGATTGATAATCGAATTGATGATAGCTCAAGCATACGAAAAATTGTCGTCTCTATTTTTCCAGAAAAATGTATTTAACACGTTTTATTTGCATTCTTCTTATTTATATGACTTGGAATAGGGAATTTAAAAAAATTATTATTGTTTTTATTTAAGGGTAGGGAGTTTCAGGGAAGAAACATGATTCCTCTTGGAACAGGAAATTTTTGACATGGAACGGGAACTTTTTAAAATAATTATAATTTGGATTTGGAAGAGAGGAATTTTGAAAATCGCTCTTACAATTTGAAATTCGTCGCAATTTTGAAGTCCTCTCTTCTTAATTTACAATGGAGAAATTTCTTCATGCAGTTTTTAGAGTAGAAATAGTATTTCGCATAAGAATTTATTTCTGAATTATAGCAGAAAACTTATTCACATTGTATATTGCGCATTTATCCTTTTTAACTTAAAAATCAACTACTTGGTTAAATGTTAAACTATTTTGTTGCAAATTAAATTTTTTTTTGTTGAGGGTGCACTATTTTAATAGAAAATTCACCTCTGGTCGAAAATGTAACTATTTTTTTGAAAATCAATTAATCATTTTTTGGTGAAAGTTCGAGTATTTATTTGAACATTGATTTAGAAAAAATTTAACTGTTTCTTTGTAATTTATTTACCTTGAAGAAAATTCGTCTCTTTTGTCGTAAATTAATCTTTATCGTTTAAAATTAATCTTTTTTGCAATTTGGAGGAGAATTTGTCTTTTTGAATCGGAAATTGAATTTTTTCGTTGCAAATTCACAGACTCTATCGAGAAATCTATTTTTTGGTGGGAAATTATTTTTTTCTTCGAAAGGTTATTCTCTTGTTAAAAAATTCTTGCTTACGATTAACTATTCAAGTTATACAGTTAGATATTTTTTTTATTTGGTTGAAAACTAATATCTTGTCAAAATTTTAACTATCTCAGTTGAAAATTCGTTTTTCTGATTTGAAATTTAACTACTAAAATTGAAAAGTAACCATTTTTTTGAAAATTTATTATTTTGTTTAAATGTAAAAACTTGTTCGAAAGTTACTTTTTCTTTGGTTAAAGTAAGTTTTTCTTGTTACAAGTAATCTATTTTTAAATTAGAAATTGAAAATTTCATAGTTGTAGTTGAAAATTCATTAGTTTGGTTGAACATAAATTTTTTCCAGTATTCAAAATTTGGTTTCTGTTTGAAAATCCAACTCTTTCAGTTGAAGATTCTTTGTTTTAGTTTAAAACTCTCTTGTTTGGTTTGAAATCGGTTTTTCAAACTAAAAAAGTTACTGCTCCATTCTTGGTTGAAAAAAAAATTTTTTTCAGTTCGAGATTCAACTATTTTGTTGGACATTTTACTTTTTGGTAGAAAAATTAACTGTTCCAGTTGAAGATTTATAATGCTGTTTGGAAATTCATCGCTTTAGCTGAAAAATCAGCTATCTTGTTTGGAATAATTTTGTTGTTGTTGTCGTTGATTGATTTTTGTCAATTGTCAGTTGAATTGTTCCAATTTTTGTAAAGAAATGATTTGCTTCTGTGGAAAGTTTTAGTATTCTTTCCAAAATTAATTAATTTTGCAATGTTTGATCTGTTGTGTTGAAGAATGTTTAGAATGAACGTCATGAGTTAAAATAAATCTTTGCGTTTTGCGACAAACATGAAAAATGATGATTCGAGAAAAATTGGGAAAAACCAGGAAATGACCGGAAATTTGAAATCTTATGCCAAATCGACACTCTGATCCTGATCGGGGAATCTCGAAAAAAGCAAAGATGAGGAAAAGATCAATTTTTCCACCGTTCCAAAAAATTGTGTTCCTTTGTGGGAAAGAGTGATAAATCGGGGAAATTTCGAAGTGAAACAGTTAATGAATTCTCATAAAATTAAAAGATATCACTCGATTCTTATTTGATATTCAAATCAACAATTGGGCACAAGGCGATCAGCGCTGCAATTTCAAAATTCTTCCCCAGAGACAAGTTGGGAACTATAATCATAATAATCGTGACAGCCTCCTGGCGAGAGTAATGAATTGATGATGAAAACAAATTAGACAACAAATATCTTAAACTCTTCAATGATAGATTGAGGTTAATAAAACATTTCATTAAAGAGTGAGGAAGTAGTGGACACTTATGATATTTAAAAAATCGGTTCTTGGAAGGAAATGTTATTCCACAAACATAACTAAAAGTGGACTCGAGAAAAGGAGAGTCCTTTTGATTCGAGACGGTTCGGTTGATCTATAATATTTAAATATTTTACTAAAGAGTAGGAAGTCAGAATCATCGATGATATTTGGAAAATCTGTTTCTTACAGTAAAACATGCTTCATCGATATACTTCAAGTTGATGCAAGAATACAATGGACTCTTCAAAATAAGACTTCAAAAATCATTAACGTTTCCTCTATGAGAGCAGATAAATTTACAAACTGATCATAATTAGTAAGCGAACTCTACGAAGTTTACTCGAATTTTATTTTATTCATTTTTTTCCATCACCTTCAGTTTTACTAAAGTAGTTTTGTATAATTCACCACAATTCTCAAGTCTTGCATTTCATCGAATTCTTTTCATATTACATTTGATTTCCATAAATTCGCTCAAAATTTAAATAAAAACCACATTTTTGAAGTGTATTTCCTCTATTTTTTCTGATTCTTCCTCAACTCTACGAAATTCGCTCGAATTTTATTTTATTCATTTTTTTTATTCTTATATTTTTCAAATTTACTTCAGTTTTACTCAAGTAAGCTTGTATGATTCAACCCAATCCTGGAGAATATCAATAAAGTCTTCTGGATTCATTTGGAATTTATCTTGAATTCTTACAATTTTTTTGAATTCACCATATGATGGATTTTAAAAACGTTATTGTTTTTGTACATCCGACCTCAAGTCTTGCATTTCATCCGAATCTTTTATGCTCCCTTGGGTTCTTATAAATTCGCTCGTAATTGAAAGAAACAACACATTTTAAAAGTATATTTCCTCTATTTTTTCAGATTCTCCCTCAACTCTACGATGTTTATTCAAAGTTTATTTTATTCATTTTTTCTTCAAATAATTTAGGTTCCATTAAAGTAATTTTGTATACTTCACTCCAATTCTAGAGAATTCCTTAAGAGCCTTTTAGATTCATTTGGAATTCAAATTGAATTCTTTGAAATTTTTAGAATTCACCATATGATGGATTTGAAGAAAGTGATTGTTTTTGTTAATCCAACCTCAAGTCTTACATCCCATCAAATTCTTTTCATATTCCATTAGATTCTAATAAATTCGCTAAAAATAGAAATAAAAAATACATTTTTGAAGTCTATTTCCTCTTTTTTTCTGGTTTCCCCTCAGCTCTACGAAGTTTGCTCAAATTTTATTTTATTCATTTTTTATTTTTAAAATTTTTCCTTCAATTTACTCTAGTTTTAATAATGCGATTTTGTATAATTTACGCCATTCCTGGGGATTTCATAAAAGTCTTCTGGATTCAATTGAAATTCTACTAAATTTTTTGTAAATCCGACCCCAAGTCTTGCAATTCATCAAATTCTTTCCATATTCTCTTGGATTCTTATAAATTCACTAAAAATAGAAGAAAAAAAAAACACATTTTTGAAGTGTATTTCCTCTATTTTTTTCTGATTCTCCCTCAACGTCAACTGTGCGAAGTTCACTCGAATTTCATTATATTCATTTTTTTATTTTTTCTTCAATTTACTTCAGTTTAACTGAAGCAATTCTGTATAATTCACCCCAATTCTGCAAAATCTCATAAAAGTCTTCTGGATTAATTTGAAATTCTACTTGAATTCTTGGAAATTTTTAGAATTCACCATTTATGGATTTGAAAAGAAGTTACTGTTTCCGTAAATCCGACCACAAGTCTTGCAGTTCATCAAAATAATCCTTTTCATATTCCCTTGGATTCCTATAAATTCACTCAAAATCGAAATAAAATAACATGTTTGAAGTGTATTTCCTCTTTTTTCCTGAGTATCCCTCAACTCTACAAAGTTTATTTAAATTTTATTTTATTAATTTTTTTTTATCTTAATTATTTTCAAATAATTTAAGTTTTACTAAAGTAATTTTGTATACTTTGCCCCAATTCTGGAGAATTTCATAAAAGTCTTTTGGATTCATTTGGAATTCAACTTGAATTCTTTAACATTTGTTGAATTCACTATATGATGGATTCTTAAAAAGTTATTGTTTTTGTACATCCGACCTCAAGTCTTGCATTACATCACATTTTTTCCATAATCCCTTGGATTATTCTTATTTGTACTCTAAGAGAATTATTTTTCCATTTATTTATTAAAGCACATTCGACTTATAATGTTCCAAATTTTTTCATTTCAGGAGACTCTTATATTGCACCCCCTGTAGATTTACTGCTGCCATCTCTGTAAGGGTCGGTCTACTAAAGTCTATGTTTCTGCCATATGGTAACTCGATTTTTACAAAATCAATAAGCAGACTAAATTCTATCGTACTAAATTACAAGAAACCTTCATAATTTATTAATTTTACATGATTTTCAAACGCATCGCCAAGTACTTTTTTCTAATAAATCAAAAAATTTTATTTAATATTCATTTAATCAAAAACTTGAGCATAGAGAGATAATATCTACAAAATAGTTGAGAAACGAAGTGAATTTTAACTTTAGGAGAAAAATCAAACCTCTGTCGATATCTTATCAGCTTCTCTGTCAGTTATCAAATGATTTATCATACGATTCTTCAAGCTTCAATCGTCGATAATGAAGAGATTGCGTTCTACCGTCAAATGTTATTTATCATCAGCAGGAAATAAGAAATTCTTTTATCCTCAAATTTTCAATAAATGATCTGCACTGTCAGAAAGAATTAGCATCTACTGCACAGTTAGAAATATCTCGCATTTACCAGTTGTTTATTCGTAAATAAATTTCGAGACCTAATTCCAAAAACTAAAAGAAAAGTGGAAAAACATTGCCAAAGATTGTTAAAAATCCTATTCATACATTGTGAAATATAATCCAAAGTTCTGAAGCAGTTTTTGTATGAATTTCAATTATCGATCGATTCTATTTAAAATCATTCAGGAGCAGCTTAGGGTGGATTTGAGTAAATTCTCAAAAATTACCAGCATTTTTTTTCAAAATCGAATATTTTCCGGAAGAGCGAAGGTATTTGGGATTTTCTGCTTCATACTAGGAAATGTTATTTTAGAAAAATTCAATTTTCCTATTTCTTTCGATAAGAACAAAAGGTTGAAATAAAATGTCACATAAAATTTCGCCAGTCTTGATAAATTCTTTGGAAGAATACCTACTGCTCTTTTCCGATATTTGGCATCATTTACAAGAAAAAAATGAAAAAAATGTCCCAAACTCAAAAATGGTTAAGCCTTTATGAAACGTATAGGATGTTTTCCTTATGCGGGTAGAATCTTTATTTTATCTTCATTTTTTCATTGAATTTTGAAAACATGAAAAAAATACTTTTAGAGGAGCCCATTGCTTTTTATTTTTCTCAATATCTGAACAAAGTTTCTGCTTACATAAAAAGAAATTTTATTAGCTTTTTGTTGACTAAACCATTATTCCGGAAAAAAACTGTTTTGTCTAATTATTGACTTTTTATTGCAAAACATTGCGTGATTTGACAAAAGTGCGAAGGGTATTTATTATAGATATTTCCAGATGTGCAAACTTTCCTTTATTATTTTTTGAACCTATTGTCGCTTTCAAAAAAGCTCCCAAATTTCGAATTCTTTGAATAATTTGTTTTTTTTTTGTGAAGTAGTGGTTTACCAAAATCGAAACTCAGGAGTGATAGATTACATTATAGGGAGAAAAGCGAATTAAAGCAATAATAATAAAATTTTTAATCGGACAAAAATATTTTCTTCAGAGTGGCAAATTCAAATATAAATTCACAATCAGACATGCATCGTTTTCCTCATAAATCTGAAAACCCCAGAGGCGATTAAACTGCATGGAGAATTAGCGAAAATTATGTCGACATAATTAATTATTATCCGGATTGAATTCATGCGTGCGAAATCATAATAATCATATAAATAAAACGTTCGCATTTATATTTAAAACATATCGAACGTACATAAATTATAAGTTTCTCCAATTATCCGCAAATATGTTCCTATAAATATTCCACTTGCTCGTTTTGGTCTTATAGTAAATATGCCGAGAATCAATATTTATTCCTGCAAATGAGACAAAAATTTCTACAAGAGATGGTTTTTTTTCGTAAATTATTCATTGATGGTCCAAAACTTTTTTTTCGAATTTTTATGCAAAACGCATAGAAATTTGTTCGAATCCACAAAAAAATAAACGCATTCTTTTCTTTTGAAAAAAAAAAATTATTTAGAGGCGGTGCAAGCCCATGAAGTTTAGCACGTATTTCCCATAAGAAAAAAAGACGTTTTTGTAAATTTTATTCAGAATTCTCAATATCAGGTGAATCGAGTTCGAATTTCAGTATTTCTCTTCACAATAAGTCAAAGAATGCGAATTAAATATTACTTTTCAAATATCACCCCCCATGAGTCTGTTCTATAGGGTCCTAAAAAAACCCATAAGTGAAAAAATGGGTTTTTCGAGTTTTTCGGCGCTAATAATGATTTATTGTTTTTAGCAACTCTCTCTTAGAAAAGGGTTAGAAAGACAAGGTTTTTTTCTGAATTTTTCAACTTGTTTTTAGTGTTTCAGTTGAAGCGAGCTAATAATCAATTAACGTTCACAAAAATAATTGTTTGAACAATTTGTTATTACTTATAACAATAATCTCTTAGAATAATGCTGCAAAGTTGCAGTTTTTCTGAAATTTTCAACTTTTTGTCTTTTTTTTACTAGAGGTAAGTAATTATTTTTTTTTATTTAGCAAAAAGAATTGTTCAAACAAGTTGTAAATGTTGATAGCTATCTTCTAGATTGATACTACATAGTTTTGGTTTCTTCCTGAAATCTTTAACTTTTTATCATTTTTCAAGTAGATCAGAGTTATAATTATTTTATGTTAAAAAAATAATTGTTCAAACAATTTATTATCATTGCTCATAATATTTTCTTTGCTTGATGATAGAAACTTATGGTTTTTTCTGAAATTTTTTACTTTTTCCCACCTTTCACTTGAAGTAAGTTAATATTTAATTTAATTTAACAAAAATAATTATTTGCACAAATTGATTTTCTTTATGGCTTTCTTCTCTTAGATTAGTGCTAAAAAGATGTGATTTTTTCTAAACTCCTAAGATTTTTTTCCACTCTTCACTTAGTGATGTAATAACCAATGCGAGTTAACAAACATGCTTATTTAAACATTACTTATTTATTGCTTATTTATTATTTACATGCTTATTTATTATTACTGTTTATAACCATTTTCTCTTGGACAAGTGCCAGAAAGTTGTGTTTTTTTTTCTGAAACGTTTAACTTTGCACTGAATGGAATTTGAATGAAATTCAATTAGATTTAATCAGATTGAATTTATTCGATTGTTGGTTAAATTAGATTGTTTTTTTCTTGAAAAAATTTGTTTGTTCAAAATATTAACCATTATATTTTTGATTAAAAATTTATATTTTTAGGTCGAAAATTCAACTCTTTGGTTCAAAGTTGAACTACTTTCCTAGAAATTCCATTTTTGCGTTGAAGAACTATAATTTAAGTAGAAAATTCAAAATTCAAATTTCAGTGTATGGATACGGCTTTTTTATTTGATTAATTTTTTTTAACATTGGGATATGAAAAAAAATTATTTACTAAGAACAATACAATACTCTTTAAAATATGATTCTCTTTGATGTTTATTTATTATTTGTTCGCAACTAAAAAGGTGAACCAAAGTTAAAGAAAAGATAGCCATAAACAATAATAATTTGTTTAAACAATTATTTTAAAACACATGAATTAATTATAACTTTAATCTGATTGAAAAGTGATAAAAAGTTTAAAAATTCAGCAAAAAACCGCAACTATGCAGTAATAATCTAGAAGAAGATAGCTATAAACATTTACAATTTGTTTGAACAATTATTTTTGCTAAACTTTATGAAATAATTACTTACTTCAAGTGAAAAATTGACAAAAAATAAAAATTTCAGAAAAACCGCAACTTTGTAGCATTATTCTAAGAGAAAATGGTTATAAACAATAATAAATTATTTAAATAGGCATGGTTGTTAACTCGCATTAATTATTACCTGACTAAGTGGAAAGTGGACAAAAAGCTTAAGAGTTTCGAAAAAACCGCAACTTTTTAGCACTAATCTAAGAGAAGAAAGTCATAAACAATAATAATTTGTTCAAACAATTATTTTTGTTAAATAAAAATAAATATTAACTCCCTTCAAGTGAAAAGTGGGCAAAAAGTTGAAAATTTCAGGAAAAACCACAAGTTTCTATTCATTAAGGAAACAAAATATTTTTAGCAATGATAATAAATTGTTTAAACAATTGTTTTTTAACATGAATTTATCATCAATTTAATCTTATTGAAAAGCGAAAAAAGTTAAAAAATTTCAGGAAAAAACCGCAACTTTGTAGCATTATTCCAAAAGAATATTGTTATAATTAATAAGAAATTGTTTAAATGATCATTTTTGTTAACTTTAATCGATTATTACCTCGCTCCAACTGAAACGTTGAAAATAAGTTGAAAAGTTCAGAAAGAACCTTGCTTTTCTAACACTTTTCTACGATAAAGTTGCTAAAAACAATAATAAATTGTTTAAACATTTTGAATAAACATTTAATTATCAGTATAAAGTAGTAATTCATGTATTTGAAACAATCTGCGTTAAAAAAAACCGCAAAAAATCATAATTAGCGCCAAAAACTCGAAAATCCCATTTTTTCACTCATGGGGTTTTTTTGGGACCCTATAAACAGACTTATGGGGGTGATATTTGAAAGGTAATATTTATTGGCATTCTGTGACTAATTGTGAAAAGAAAGGATGAATTTCGAACTCGCCCAACCTAATATTGAAAATTCCGAATAAACATACAAAACGTCTTGTTTTCTTATGGGAAATACGTGTTAAACTTCATGGGCCTCTAAATATTAAAAAAAAAAAAAAAAAATACGATTATTTTTTTGTTGATTCGTACGAATTTCTGGGCGTTTCGCATAAAAATTCGAAAAAAAAATTTCTAATGCATTTTTGGACCACTCTATTGAACAAATATCTGTATAATGATCCAATAACGTGCAAAAATGTTTCCAAAAATGCATAGGTACATAATCCCTGTGAGGATTTTTCAATCTACTATACAGAAAATTTATCGATACGTGTAGATTGACAGGTCTGATATAAATTGATGTTTGATGTTAGTCACCATCACGATTACCTAAAATATACGTATATACACTTAGCAATTTTTTATCACTCGCCAGCCAGTAATCGACTTTCGAACATTTCCTTGAGTCGCAGTTGTCAAAGAAAACATCATTGACGTTTTTATATTTGCTAAAGGAATATTCAACAAAGTAAGTAAATATAAAGTTTTCAAGTGTCCTTTTTGAGTGAAAATTATATAGAATTGCAAGAATTTCTTTATTTAAAACAGAAAAAAAAAATCTTTTAATACTTTTTCTCCAATTGTTATCTGCTGCGTGATTTATCTACTCGCAGCAAACTAAGAACTCTCTATTTATTAAGGTGTCACACACATTCTAAAATCTGAAGTACTGCATCCCAAGTAGAGGCATTTGTTTATTGTCACTATTATCCAGGCTCCAGGAAAATGGTTAGTTTTCTCGCAATCCCAATAATTGTCTGCAAATGCGTTTGTGCTGGAAAATAATTAATTTAAACCTCATTCGCAGTTACGATCTGCAATTAAGACAATTCCTCGCTTTAACTTTCTTCTTCTCATTTGAAATTCTCGCAATACAATTATATCATTCTTTTATTCGATTTTATTCTAATCATTTTATTTTACTCTGTTCTAAATTACTTAGATTTTTTTTCAATTTTCTAAAGTGTCAATAACTCTATCCGTTTTTTTTTGTACAATATACTTTTATTTCATCTCTGCTTTATTTCCCTTTACGTATCTACATGTCAAGCTTAAAAATCCAGTGGATCGTTATTGGGCAATGTTCCGTCCAGAAACTCATTCGGTTTTTTTTACTTTGACACTCAAACGAATCCTTTTTTCGTGGTTTAAAACAAACAGATACTCTCGGGACAATAGTTTTTTTTTCTCGTAAAAATGTAATTTTACCTGGATTTTCGAATTATTTACGAATTACTTAATGATTTTTGTCTGATTTTTAGAAAATGGATAACAAACGACACGTGCATGAAGGAAATAATGATACAATTAACAAGGAATGGCCATTTAAGAAGATATTTTTGACATCGATTAATAGCGTAAATCATCTGTTGATATTATTTCTCACTGGATATATTCTCTATTTGGGCTGGGATTTGTCTAAAAATACGAATATTCATGCAGTTTTCTGCACAGTCGGAGTAAGTAAGACTTTTAATTATCTAAAAGGGACTTCTAAAAATTATTATTGGAATTAGAATTAAATCCTTAGATATCAGTATTCGGAGATAAAAAGCATTTCTCTTCTGATCCTTCATTATCAGAGAACGCGGAAGATGCAGAATTACTGAACTGAAACTACTTCAAGTTTTCTGAATATTTCTCTATATCAAATAGATTCCTATAAGACCTGTCTAACGTAAGAAAACGGAAAATATGCTATGAATTTCAGAAGTGAGTGAGGGCAATTCTTTTGTCTTGAATCCATATTGCAAGATTCAGAACGACGTTTAATCTGTTAGTATAGGAAAAATGGCAAATATAAATGTTGCAATGTATATTTCCACATGAACTTCATTTTGTGTCCACTATGCTGTAAAATAATGCTATATTACTGAACTGATGAAATCTTTTAATCCGGGTCGGTCGAGTAATGTCACTTTTATTTAACTGAGATTTTAATTGTCCGGGCACATTTAGGTATTGAATCCAATTTAAAAATTCGTGAGACAAATATCAGTTCGCATGTTAAAAAAATGTATTGCTTGCAAAGGATGCCAAAGACGATTTCTTTGGTGTTGTCGCGAAAGAAAATCCTATTGAAATCCTAATTAAAAATTAGTCACACCACAAATATTTGTTGAATTTTTTTCATTTCTAAGGAGAAACCCAAAAGAGTATTGAAGGGTCTTTCGGATTTCGCGCTTCGCGCTCGATAATGAATATACCTCACGCTACGCGCTCGGTGTTTGTACATCCCTACAATTGTGTATAGAGATTTTTAACTGAAAAGTAGAATTTCGGCTGCTGTATTTAATGATCGTGCATTCTATTTTGTTGAAGCTTCTCCAGCTTTTACGAACACATTCTCATCGTGTGTCGCGTGCTGCGCACTCGATCAAAATCTATCCGAAACGCGAACTTCTCTATATTACCTTTCACTCTAATGCATCAAATGTGTATAATATTAATTTATATACCTCTTACCTTGACTTATTATTATTTATTATTTATCAGCATTTGGAACTCGAAAGTTCATTGCCTCATCTACCCGAGACCGCCACGCGTCC
>WSXT02031604.1:0-13706 GCA_011762715.2 Neuroterus valhalla | reverse complement strand
CCCCCCCTCCCACGATGTGGGCCAGCTTGTCCTTTCGTCGAAACCCCCCCTCCCCCTGAAGAAGCCACGTGGTTTATGGAAGGCCCCTTCCTCGTGCTGCTTCTCATCAGTTTTTTTATTTTTTGCAGTTGTGACGTCTGAATTTCCTTCGTCAGTGTAGTTTGAGTCATTGCAAGAAGAATCTGGTTTATTGACTGTAGATTTGGGTGCATCTCGAAACGTTCGACGTGAACACGACCCTCGACCGTTGCATCGACCACGACTACGGACGCCGCTACGGTCACTTACACTATCAGCTTGAGCAACAACTCCAGATAGACTCAGTGTGCCGTAAACAGTCGATCGAACTCGACCTGATCTCAGATGAGCTCGAATATTGTCGTCAGTGACCTGAGTAGAGCGGATCTCGCATTTAGCATTCAGCTGGCGACCACTCAAGTTGTTAACGAAGCCACCCTCATCTTCATCTTCTTCACCACTGTCCTGGTCGAAGTTGGCGTTAGGCCCAGGAGTTTTAATGGAGATTTCCGTAGCCTCTATTTGATTGTCTTCCTTCAGTATGCCTAGAACCTCGTGGAGAGTCGTATTACTGGAATAGGTGAAAATAATTATTGCGTCAATCAATGTTGAGAGATTGAGAGGATATAAAGAGATCCAAAAGTTATAACTATTCAAATAAAGTGATATTCCCAACCAAAATCTTTGATTTCATATCAGAACCCCATTATATACAATGAAAATGAAGTGTATTATGAATTTTTATAATTAATCTGCTGCTGCTGGCTTCCGTCGGGGTCGAGTTCAGATTAGATTTGCAGCTGTGGTTTCGCGGTGTTTTGTGTCCTTCACAGTTTCCCTCTAGTTTTGAGTTTTCGCTGTGTCAACCGGCAAGGGTGGGGAGGCCAGCGTTCGCGAGCTCTTCCACCCAGGACAGGAGCTCTCTCCTCTCCTGCAGTCAGTTGCTTCTAGTCCCTTGCGCTGACCAGTGATTCTTCGTTGCGTCCTGCGAGTGAACGGTCCTTACCTCTCCATCTCAGACTGCCCCTGCAGGCGGAAGGATCATCTGCTTGGATCAGCATTGAACGAGTTGCACCCTTCCTTTGTGTTATTTCTGTCTCCGACTTGTAAGCTGTTCTTCATCGGCGCTCTGCGACGGAAAACAGAGGGTTCTGAGAGAGCCATCGTGGTCGTAGCTTCCGGAGGCTACAACTATTCCAATTTTCCGGGGTGACCTCAAACATTTTTCGGGTCTAATGAGGCATGAGAGCTTCCTGCCTTATATTTAAGGATGATGTTCTCTAGTTGACTGAGGTTATTTCATCAACAATGAATATTCTTCCAGAAAATAATTTTATGTATAAAAATGTTAGGTCATTCCATGCAAGCCATAAGGAGTAGAACTTTCAGTAAATAAAAGAGTACTTACCGAAATCGAGCATCCATTGTGTCGCACCCAAAAACTCTCACGTGATTGGGATTCCCCTTGTTCAATGTGAAGAAGACAGAAACGGTCACGTGACGAAATAGTCAGCCAAGGAGACTCCCCTCAACACATTAAGCAGACGGTTAATTCGGAAAAGCTTTATTATTTTCTCACTCTTAAACTAGTAGCGGCCCCATCTTTCTGAAAAAAGGCTTTTGTAGCTAAAAACATTACAAATACGACAGTAATTTTGTCAATCGATTTCGTTGTGGTTAACATTATGATAATATTATTTAAACAATTAAATTGTTATTATTTTAAAGGTACTCAAGTTGAAGGTACATCATTCACGTGGCTGAAAGCTGATATTATTACCTTTTGAATAAAAAAGAATTGTACCGGTAGCATCTGTAGAACCAGAGATAATGAATTTGCGCTCTGACTTCTATCTTTCAAATATTGCTCGCGAAATGCGTAGATATAATATTTTATGGATTGAGGAAGAAATGGTACACATATGTTGTTTTAAAATATGTATGCAGCGTAATAGTTTTAGTGACAGATTCAATTTTCTATAATGTTGGTGAAAAATCAATCAATTTCTGTTAAAGCCTAATATTTTTGTTATGAAAATGCAACCATTTAATTGAAAATTTATCTGTCTCTTAGGCAATAAATCATCTTGGTCAAAATTCTAACTTTGACATCTGAAAATTTATATTTCGTTGAAAATTCAAAAATTTTGGCAGCAAGGTCATCTTGTGGTTAAAATGTACTGCTTTAGATTTGGAATGCAAACATCGACTGTTACATCTTCTGTTGAAATTATTGGTTACTTTTTGTTGAAAATTGAAACCTTTTCGTAAGGGATTATTCGGTTTCAGTTGAGGATCCAACTCTTTTGTTGAATACAACTTGTTTTGATTTGCAAATAAAATCGCTGGAAAAAATTAGCTTCCAAATTCTTCATTGAAAATTAAACTCTCTCGTTTGGAAATATAATAACTATTTTTTTAAAGCCGATTTTCTAGTCAAAGATTCATTATTGAAATTGAGAGTCTCTCCAAAAGATATTAAACAATTTACAGAAATTTATTTCTTATGGTTGATTGATGAATATTTTAAATTGATATCTTTTCTGGTTAAAAATTCGAGAACTGGATTAAAAGTAGAACTATTTTGTTCAGAATTAATTTTTTTATTGAAGGTACAACATTTTTGTTGAAAATTAATTTTTTCACTGCAAAATTTAACTGTTTTATTGGAAATTCGTCTTTTTTAGTAGAATACTATTCATCTTGGCTGAAAATTTAATTTCCACAAGTTATTGATTTTATTCTTTAGTTCAAAATTACATTATGTTGCTGAGAACACATTCTTTCTGATTCATCCTTTCTGGCGTAGAATGTGGATAAAGCAATTGAAATTCACAATGGTCATATTTTTGAGGAACATTTTTTTTTCAACAAAAACCTCGTATACTGTCTGTTTATTTTCAGTATAGACTCTAAAAATACTTTTTGGGACCAATCAAAATTATCAAGTCAAAAAGGTGTTCGATTTGTAAAAGAATGTCCCATATACGTAAATTCCGCAGAATATGCATGAATATGCTGAAATGTACTAAAATCCTCTTCAATTTTCTCTAATTTTTTAAATTAACACGCACTCATATTCTTTAGCGGTGATTTCTCTAACAACCATTTAAATTCACATCTATTTCAAATCATGGAGGCCGGCGGGTGACATGTTCGGCGGGTCACGTCTCAATAAAGTATTTTATGTAATTAGGAAACAGGGATACACGTGTTTTCTTAATTAACATAGCGACCAGTTTACGTTTTCGACGAATGTTATTGAATGTGACATATGGTCTTCTTCTGTTTTTTGGGAAAAGAAAATTATTTAAATCTTTTCCTCGAAAATGATGAAGACATGAACATTAAGGACGAAGAAAATGAGGTCTAATTTCATAAGCTTTGCATTGCTTTCTGATTTAATGGAGTTTCAACACGATAAGGAAGTTATCGCCCGGATATTGATTTTTTTTACTATTTTTGGCATAGAATGCAGTATTTGTAAATCGTTTTCTAGATAAACATTCAAGATTTCGAAACTTCATTTCTGATTTCGAAAATGATTTTATATATTTTGAATCTTTCAATTCTCCAAGCTTTCGGAATAAAATATCTATAGAAGAAGCCTTAATAATCGTTTTAAAATCTAAAGCTTTTATAAGTCATTTAATAGCCAAATAAAAAATAACTTTCCGAATTTGACGAATTTCGGATTTTTGGCTCAAAATTGAAATGTGAGTGATAATATATATTTATTTTAAATTCTTAACAATAACAATTTTCTGGATGCTTCTATAAAAGAATCGTAAAATCTTCATACATTCAGTAAATAAATGCCCCCCGCAAAGATTTTGTGGAAAATAAATTAAAAGTGGTTATCACGGTACAGTAAACTTATTCATAAGATTTACAGTTCTTTGTATTATATTGTTACTTATATCTTTTAGTATTACCAAGTGAATTTTGTGTTAGATTTTAAATAGAATCAATAAAATTAATGGAAATTCGGGACAACCAAAAAATATCGGCGAATTCTCATTTTTAATTATTTTTCAAAAGTTAAATTTTACACTATTGAAAATTGAATGAAATTAGGTTTGGTTTAACAAAATTATTGCACATCACTAGTGGCAATAGAGGAATCGTTTGTTTTGCATTCTAACCATTTTCCTTTTCAGTGATGAAAAGATATGCGAAATCGAATTATATTGAAAAAATTTTTATCAGTAAATTAATACTTTGATTCCTCTCATCCAAATTTTGGCGGGTCGTTAACGCATGCGCCTGGGTCAGTAGTGCTCACTTCAGATTCTACTTATTCATTTAGTGATGACGTATATTTTTTGAATTAGTAGTTTTCTACTAATTGTTGGTGAATGACTTTTCCTCATTTTAATAGGTAGAATTTCACTAACAATTAGTAGTTTTCTACTAATTCAGATTTAGAGAGCTCTTTAAATTTTTTGATTTTGAGATTCTTCATATTCTGTCTGTCAAGCCCCCCCCCCCCCTTCTTCCAGAATAAATGAGAAAAATGAATGAAGAATACAAAATAAGTTGAGCTATTTCAACTTTCTACACAATTGAAATACGAAATTTCTTCAGAACAGCTTTTCTGTTTTCGATGCATTATGGCATTGTGTCTAATATAATAACATTTTTTTATATAAAATAAGGAATGAAAATAGAATACAATAAATGCTAGAACAGTAAGAAAAAGCGGAATTTCGTTCTTTTCGAAATACAAATACACCCCACGTTTAGTTTTGAGGATTGTTGACTATATATTACTTATAACTTCTAAAAATTCTGTGGAGGGATAGCAAATGTCTTTCAAGAAAATTCCGTATTTCAAATTATCCGAGAATTGAAAAAGCTGTATTATTTTTTACTTCTTCTCTGTTATACTCATCTATTTCGAAGGAGTGAACAAAAGTTGACAACCTGCAAGAGGAAAATTTTTTTATTCTAAAAAATTTCAGAAAGGGCAAGGTTTTGAAAAGAAAATACGAAATAATTTTTTTCTCGAAAAAAAAAAGAAAAAACGAAATGAGAAATTACGGCAAGCACTTATTATTAATAAAAAATTAGAAGAATTTCTTGTTTTTCAAGAAAGTTTTTTTTTTCGAAAAATCACAGTGAATCTACTATATTTCTATTCTTCGATTTTTTTAGAAGAACAGGAAACTAGATAATCTCGAAGAACAAAAACCGCAATAGCACACAAATTGCAAAAGTAGGCATGGTTTTTGAAATGAAATTTACGAAAAACTTATCCCTCCCTAAATGTTTTGAAATTTCCGTTGAAAGTTTGAAAACGTTGCTATGCTGATTTCGAAAAATACGTGTTCTTCTCATTTTCCACGTACAGAAATATTGATTATTTTTTTTTAAAGAAATTCTTCGGAGCACATTTTTTCTGCTGCGTTCCTTCGAATTTCTTATGAGAGAAAAATTAGTGTTCTTGGATTCCTTTAAAATGTGTGAGACTTTCTTGAATCTCGATTTTAGTTATTCATTTTGAATAACTAAAATCTCCATAAATTAATTTCGATTTTCTTGACTGCTTGAGTTTTCAGAAATCTACATGAATTCTCTGCAAACTGCTTGAGTTATCTCGAATTTATTTATTCTGGATTGAATTATCTTCTATTTATTCGAATAAAATTGTAATATTAAATTTCCTTGGGTTTATTTGTCTGCCTAAAAACTACGAAATTCACATAAATTCACCGAAATCTACTTATTTTCTTCGGAATCTACTGAAACTAGTTAAACTTGTAGAAATATAATTAAATTAGATCAGTTTTCCAGCATTTCCCTGAAAAACTCTTTAATTTCGAACAATCTGGAATTCTTCTGAATTCGTTAAAATTTATATGACTCCTCTTGAACTCACTTTGACATTTTTTAATGATATTCATTCTCCGTGAATTTAAGTTGATTCCTGAGAGTTCAAGAAAAAAAGATAGGATTTTTTAATCTATAGATGGTTCTTTGTAGCGGAACTTTTATTAATTCATCAAAACCATTGAGTTTCATCACCTGATTTCTAATTATTCCAAACATAACAAGTAAATTAATAGAAAAGTTATGAAATAAGGCTCTAATTTTCCAGTTATTAGTACATACCTTCAAAATTAAACTTCTTTGGCAAGATTTAATAACATTTTATTAATAAAAACTTATATTCACACATTCTAACCATCAAAAAATTACAAGATTGAGCATGAGCACAAAACTGACATTTAATCAATCGCAGTTCACCCTGAAAGTATCTGAATGAACAACAAAGTATAAGTTTACCTTGCAGACGTTGCAGACGACTTTCCATGAAACTAAGTATCTATGGCATTGTTAGGAGGGTTGCTAGGGTTGCTTGGTATCGAAATATCGAAATTAAACGCTATTTTTAGCTAAAAAATTAAACCAAAGCTGTAAATAAAAATCTAAAAACTTGACTTCTTCAAATGAATAGCTTAATATAAAAGAAATAAATTTATATCTATTAATAATATGCTTTATTATAACAGTTTAATACAGGTACATCGATCTATACACTATACAGTGATATATTTTCTTCCTCGAATCGAAATTGAGAGGACGGAATTTTCTTTTTGATAATATAATAGTGCATTTTTTTTAATCAACTCTTCTTCCTCTCAATTGCGATTTATGAATATAATTAGCCATATTCATTATCATCATAGTTATATTTATAGTTATTGCTTATAATAATTTTGCTTGAAAATATCGGGCTATATTTAATTTTACGGAAGTCATACAAATATTCTCGCTATTATTACAATATACTCTTCTTTTTATCCATATTTCGTACCTCGGCTTTAACTTGAGATGATTTTACCACAAACACACGAGCATATACCTAGGTCATTGATTGTCACGTGATTGATATTGATTTACTTTATTTTTTCTTGTTCCCTTGCTGGAATAAAATGGTGGGCGTCGAATCATTTCCAACTTTCGCAATTCTAGTAATTTACTTTTCGATGAATATAAGAAGTGGATGAAATCTTTGTTGAAAGACTAAGTATTAAAATGTACAACGTAAAAAAGTGAGAATATTTACAGTAGGTAACCAATTGGAAAATCCTTGCCAAATAGCCATTCATTCAATTTGTATCATGTTTCTTTCATTTGATTTTTCAAATATTGTTTTTCTAAGAAGGAGTAAAAGTTTGTTTAGAATAATTATAATTGATAGAGGATTTTTAATGGAAAAGCTAGAAAATTGGTTTTGCTACATTTCGGATCAATCAAATTGTTTTATATTTTGATAATGTTATCAGCTAAAGATGAGAGTTTTTCAAATAATTCTGTGGTTTGCTATTCCAAATTCAGTCAAGTTAAACACAGGACAAATTAAGTTCTTAACAATTAGAAGCTTTCAAAATGCTGCAGTTATTTGCATATCATTTATTAATGAAATCACAGAAAACATCCAATCGTAAAATTTGAACATGTTCAATTAGATTTGCAGTTGAATATGGAGATTAAAACCTTTACATTCCAAAGGTTTTATAATTAGGAGATACTGTGAAAAATAAGAGACTTCTTTCAAATAAATATATTTTAGTTTCCCGAATAGACTTGATTTTTCTGGATTTTTAAATAATATTCCGAAATATTCGAATTCGCTAAGATCTTTCTTTATTTCTCTTATAACTCTAATTCTCCAAGAAAATGTTTTGTAATATGATGATTCTGGAGGAAAAATTGGTTTCAAACTTCTTTTAAGCACTCCTGAATTTATTTCAATGCTCCTGGTTCTTCTTGAAACTTAAGGAATTCAAACCCTATATAAGTAACATTTGAAAAGCTCAAACTATAATATATTTTAAATTATTTGACAATTTCTGATCCGACTCTAAATATTCCAACCTTTGACGAACTCAAAATATTAACTCATGCAAATTCGTAAGCATAAAAAATTAAAAATTTCAAAGTCTGCAAGTTTATGACTGTCATGAATTCAAAATATGTTACATATTCAAGTTTGAATAAGCAATTTCGAATCTCAGTACGTGTACCGGAGGTTTACATGAACACTTTTTACATCCGAATGTTTATAATGTTTAAAATGTAAGTATTGTGTTGGAAGTTTTGAAAAAAGCCTGGAATATACAATAAGGGCACGTCTGCATGGTTCATTTAAGTTTTCATTTTCTTCAAAAAGTGCAACTTAATTTATTTCTTATTTAGAATGTAGAAAAACCTTTCCCAAAATTTAAGCACAATACCTACATTTTCCACATTTCAAAGCTGACAAATGTGATACTATAAGTAATTTATCAAGTAAAACTCTAGTACATCCCCTCAAAAACTTTCTATTTCAAAAATGACAGAAGTAATTTTTCAATTAATGATTTTTAATTCGAAAGTGTAATTGATAGAAGTTTTCAAGTAGTGAATCCTCGAATTTATACAATCGACATTATTGTTTATTATGAGATGGAAACGTGGGAAACGAAAATAGTTATTTGTATGGAAAAGGTGTAGAAAACGGGCTTCTTGGCGACTGTCAGAAACCAGACATATTATGTACTGTTTTTTATAACACATGCATGATTTCAGGCCTTTTCGATGCCTATGAAGAGAGGCTGAAGCTCTACTTTTCACTCCCTAGGGAGTAAAAAGTACTTTTTACTCCCTAAGGAGTGAAAAGTGACAGCAGAGATGAATGATGAAAATTATACATCTATAAGCTTCCATTCTACGATAATCATCCCACTCACCGTAAGAACTTTGAGGAAATTTTTGTTGCAGATAATAGAATTTACGGTAATTTATAAAAAGTTTTTAAATATAGCTTATATAATAATAAATTTCCGGAATCCCGGAAATTTATTGAAATTTTGAAATTGAATTCTGGGTTACTCATCTTAAGCTACCATATATCCTTGTAAAATTACCATAAATGACCGAGAATTCCCATAAACATCTGTAAATTCATAGAAATTTCTAAATTGAATTCGGGGTAATTTATCTTGAGTCACCAAAAATTGCCTGAGGGAATACTATAATTTACGGAAAAATTTCATGAATTTCTGGAAATTTAAAAACTTGAATTTCCTGTAAAATTACCATGAATGACTGAAATTTTCCATAAATTTCTGGAAATCTATGGACATTTTTCAATTGAATTCTGGGTGATTTATCTTAACTTACCAAAAATTGTCTGCGAGAATACTATTATTTACGGGAAATTTTCATGAATTTTTGGAAATTTCTGGAAATTTTGGAAATGAAATTTTGGGTGAATTATGGTAAATCACTATATTTTCCTGTGAAATTATCATAAATGACCGAAAATTTCTGGAGAATTATAGAAATTTTCAAATGATACTCTGGGCAATTCACCTTGAGTTACCATAAATTGCCTGTGAGAATACTATAATTCACGGGAAATTTTCATACATTTCTGGAAATGTTTAAAATTGAATTTTGGGTGATTTATTGTAAATCACCATATTTTCCTGTAAAATTATCATAGATGACCGAAAATTTCCATAAATTTCTAGGAATCTTTAAATTGAATTTTCGGTTACTTATCTTAAGTTGCCATAAATTACCTGTGAAATTACTATAAATTACCAAAAAATTTTATGGATTTCCGGAAATTTTTCGAATTAAATTTTTAGTAATTCATGGTTAGTTACTATATATCCTGCAAGATTACCATAAATGACCGAAAATTTCGATAACATTCTGGAAATGTACAGAAATTTTTTAATTGAATTCTGGGTAATCTATCTTAATAACCATGAATTGCCTGTGAGAATACTATAATTCACGGGGAATTTCCGTGAATTTCTGGAAATTTCTGGAAATTTCTAAAATTGAATTTTGGGTCATTTATTGTAAATCACCATATTTTCCTGTATAATTATCATAGATGACCGAGAATTTCCATAAATTTCTAGAAATTTTTAAATTGAATTTTCGGTTACTTATCTTAAGTTGCCATAAATTACCTGTGAAATTACTATAAATTACCAAAAAATTTTATGGATTTCCGGAAATTTTTCGAATTAAATTTTTAGTAATTCATGGTTAGTTACTATATATCCTGCAAGATTACCATAAATGACCGAAAATTTCGATAACATTCTGGAAATGTACAGAAATTTTTTAATTGAATTCTGGGTAATCTATCTTAATAACCATGAATTGCCTGTGAGAATACTATAATTCACGGGGAATTTCCGTGAATTTCTGGAAATTTCTGGAAATTTCTAAAATTGAATTTTGGGTCATTTATTGTAAATCACCATATTTTCCTGTATAATTATCATAGATGACCGAGAATTTCCATAAATTTCTAGAAATTTTTAAATTGAATTTTCGCTTACTTATCTTAAGTTGACATAAATTACCTGTGAAATTACTATAAATTACCAAAAAATTTTATGAATTTCCGGAAATTTTTCGAATTAAATCTGTAGTGATTCATGGTTGGTTACCATATATTCTGCAAGATTACCATAAATGACCAAGAATTTCGATAGCATTCTGGAAATTTACAGAAATTTTTTAATTGAATTCTGGGTAATCTATCTTAATAACCATGAATTGCCTGTGAGAATACTGTAATTTACGGAAAATTTTCATAAATTTCTGGAAATATTGAAAATTGAAATTTTGGTGATTTATGGTAAGTCACCATATTCTCCTATAAAATTATCATAAATGACCGAAAATTTCCATGAATTTCTCGAAATTTATAGAAATTTTCCAAATTAATTCTGGGTATTCTATCTTAACCCTGAAATGCCACACGTCTTGAAAGTCGCATACTTGCCACATGGGGTCTTTTGTACCCCAGCCGAGAAAAGTAGCAATAAGTCTGAAAGTTTTGATTATTTCGACCTTATCATTTTTTCACATGCAGTTTAACATATTTTTTATCATGCCGTTTGGTCACTGTAACATAAAACTTATTGTTACATATTGAAAAAAATCATGGGAAAAAAATTTTGCAATCTTGTGTTTTTTTTCCTGTCGTGCATAACTTTATCAATTTTCGAATTTTTCCATTAATCTTCCAGGGTTGCGTGCAAGAAATAGTCAAGTTTGAAATAAAATTAATGCCGACCAGCCATTTTTCGAAAAGTATTATTATTTTGGAGAAAAATGACAGAAATTTTCGGAAATTTTAACGCATCCAAATACTGTATCTAACAATGTTTGGTAGTTGTGCAAAAGTAATAGTTTATTAATATAAAATGTTTTTAATACATTAATCCCATTACTATGTACATTTCAATCGGTTCAAGCACATTCAATCGGTACCGGCACATTCAACGCACAAGTATACGTGGAAAATAGGCTGGGGTACTTTTGACCCCGTGTGGCATTTAAGGGTTAATTTACCATAAATTGCCTGTGAGAATACTATAATTTACGAAAAATCTTCAAAAATTTCTGGAAATATTCAAAATTGAATTTTGGGTGATTTATGGTAAGTCACCATATTTACCTATAGAATTATCATTAATGACCGAAAATTTCCATGAATTTCTCAAAATTTACAGAAATTTCCAAATAAATTGTGGATATTCTATCTTAATTTACCATAAATTGCCTGTGGGAATCCTATGATTTACGAAAAATCCTAATAAATTTCTGGAAATATTGAAAATTGAATTTTGGGTGATTTATGGTAAGTCACCATATTCTCCTATAAAATTATCATGAATGACCGAAAATTTCCATGAATTTCTCGAAATTTACAGAAATTTTCCAAATAAATTCTGGGTATTCTATCTTAATTTACCATAAATTGACTGTGGGAATATTATAATTAACGAAAAATCTTCATAAATTTCTGGAAATATTTAAAATTAAACTTTGGGTGATTTATTATAAGTCACCATATTCCTCTATAGAATTATCATAAATGACCAAAAATTTCCATGAATTTCTCGAAATTTACAGAAATTTTTCAAATAAATTCTGGGTATTTTATCTCAAGTTACCATAAATCGCCTGTGAGAGTACTATAATTTGCGGACAATTTTCATAAATTTCTGGGAATATTTCAAATTGAATTTTGGTTGATTTATGGTAAATTGCCGTATTTTCCTGTAAAGTTACCATAAATGACCGAATCGTGAATCGTGACTGTATTGCGATAAATGTCTGAAATCATCCATTTGTTATAAAAAATATCCGTAAAAAAGCTTTTTACGCACTAAGGCGTAAAAATGGTATAATTTAAGAGTTTTTTGGAAGAGGTCGTGCAAAAATATTGAACATAATAAAAATTTCCTAGAAGCTATCATATTATTGTTGATATTTGGAACCACGTCTAGGATTATCGGTCAATCACGTAAGGGTCTACAAGGTGGTGTATTTATGCAAAGTGAAGTTGCACGCTACAAACGTAAATCACGAAAATAGGACAGCAAGAGTGCCGCAGTATACATTCGTGACTAAAGCTTGAAATACCAGAATTATTGATTTTCTTTCAGCTACTATTCGGTATATCCGTTAAAAACTCTCATCGCTAGATACACTTTCAGAAAATGTTAATCATAATCATGTATAACCATAATCATAATCGTAATTCTTAAAGTCGTTAAATGACGATAATAATGTACTTTACGTAAGCCAAAAATGTCACAAGGGGTGTAAATGCATGGTCCTTAAAAGCTCCTCCATTTTTAATCAATAGTTCAGCAGTCATTTCACAAGGCGCGTCCTAAGCGACACCTTTTAGAGACAAGCAATTCTTTAGTAATAATACTCGTGAAATTTACAGTTTCTTTTCCTAATAGTTATACTACTGAGGAGTAATTGTAAACCAAATTTGACAAGTTGAATATTTTCGAATCAAATTTTTATCGGATGTACAATTTAGTCAAATTCAGTAAGCATATAAAAAATATCCATTCTTTTCAATTTTGATGATTTACAATTTTTCCAAGACAATTCCGATCCTAAACTTTTTGATTTTCGAATTTTCGTACACGTTTTTGGTAATGGACTTTGACATTCTTCAGAATTGAATCATCATATTAGGATCACGGAATTCGAATGCCTTTGACGCTCCAAAAGTTTTCTTGGCGAAAATTAAAAATCTTTTAAATCGATTTAGCTTTATATTTAACTTGAATTCTCTGAAATTCAAATATTTTTCAAAGCTTCATAAATTTGATATTGAAAGAAATGAAAGAAAAAAACACATGAAGGAATATTGAAAATAAAAACAAATATGAAATAAAATCCCCTCAGCTGCATCTTCTATTGTTTTCCAATGAATAATATTTGCAGCGAAAGATACGAGTTAAAATATGGTAAATCCGGATACGAATTTAAATGCTGAGGAAAATTTATTTCTGAAGCTATGGTGATTCAATACTGAAAGTGTTTTTATTCTTCTATAAATAAAAATTTAAACATTGTTTACAGTATATAATATGATACATAAAAAATGATTCTGAACCAGCAGAATCAGAATTCGCGATCCTGTGAAGGACATCTTTATTTTGTTACAGCATTCAATCACAGTGACATTTGGAGCGTGGAACAGCCCTATAGACTTTATATTTGAATTTTTTTTTCATTAGAGGTACTTTATTTTGCCTACGTTCTTGTATATTAATTTTTCTTCAACACATGCATGAAAACCACGAGTTTTCGAGCGTGTGAAGCGAGCCAGAAGTTGCTGTTTCCAGAGCAGG